>SZWC01002421.1:184147-200726 GCA_023375785.1 Penium margaritaceum
GAGGATGATGTAGAATCCACAAAACGCATGTTGTCAAAGCGACCAGTGGGTGTGACTGAAGAAATGCACTGTCTTTGGGATGGAAAGGTGTAAAATCTGCGGGAATGCGGTACTTAAAGTGGGTCACATGTGTATCTGCGGAAATTCCCTGTCAGAAACATGAAAGGAGAATAGAATCCACACAAAAGCAGTGGTCCAAAGGGGGAGCATGTGTATCCACGGAATTTCCCTGTCAAGGGGTTATGTGAGAGCAGAGACGACCACAAATGTGTGTTCTAATAAGGTAGTATGCTGTCATGGATCTGGCATGGAGCTCCGTGGTGTGAAGACTGAGACAAAGTACCGCAGAAAAAATAGGAGGCATGGAAGTGAAATGATGGAGGGAAGTGCGAGTGCGTGAAAATGGGGAGCTTGGAAAAGGTAGATAACACAAGTTCACACAAACAAGTGGATGAAATCAAAGCACAAACCTCTCGCAGGGGGAAAAACCAGCATATGTGGAAGAGAAACACATCGGGACCACACAAACCACTCCAGGGGAAGGAAACATTGATTGGAATGAAGGAGGATGAGGAGGAAGACAAGGGGGGAAGAACAGGAGACAGAAAGGTAGGAAAATGCTCAAAGAAAAGAGGGTAAGAGGGAGTATGTGTGGGTGTGTGCATGTCTGGATGGAATTCGCGTGGTGCGGTCTCGAAGTTTTTCTGATCGTCTCTAGTGGTTCACGTCTACTGTTTTGGGCGAAACTGAGACTGAGCGTGAGCTTTCTGGTTGCCTCACGCTATGTGAGCAGGAATTTAGAGACAGCCAGTTTGCGAAGGGAATAACGGCATTTTGCGTTATATTTTGAACATAGACATGATTACAACACTTATAGGAATATTCATGAGCTTTCCAACGCACCAAACGGCGCACAATTCGGCCAAGCGTAGCCCAAGTTATGCTTGCCGAAGCCCAGGTCTCACCCACCACAGAAACGCCTAACGCCTCCATGGCGCGCACACGCCGTGGCGCCTTCCTTCACGTGCGAAGCGCCTTTCCCAAGGCGCATGTCCTTTTGTACGTGGTGTAGGGGTCCCTTGCACTGTTTCCACGCACCCTACCCACTTTTGGGTCGATTTTGGTGATGGGGTGTGACGAGGTTCGAAACCTGTCCGCGGACCTGCAGTCAGAATTTTGACAAAGTCCCCGAGTAACAAAATGTACTACTGAGTTTTGGACACCGAGCCATGATTTTGGCTAAGTCCCCCAGTAACAACCCGCAATACGGGATCCGGTGGATGATCCACCTGATCGGGTGCATTATCCACCGGACGCCTCGGCAGGCCTTCCGGAGCAATTTCTCCAGATGGTATTTTTGTTACTCAATCCGGTCGATTATCCACCGGATTTCGAGTCGCAGCCGGCTCCCAGAGTCGCTGCGCACACCCCAATTTTGGAAAGCCATATCTCCCTCGATACTTGTCCGATTCCGGCGAAACAACTTCCACCGGATTCAGCGACTCGTCAACTTTAAGGGGTGATCATCCATTTTAGGATCTGAGTAATTTTCGAGTCGCCAGATCCGCCGGAGCGGAGTTTTCACTTTCTGGCGGCTCGTNAAGTCCCCCAGTAACAACCCGCACTACTGGATCCGGTGGATGATCCACCTGATCAGGTGCATTATCCACCGGACGCCTCGGCAGGCCTTCCGGAGCAATTTCTCCAGATGGTATTTTTGTTACTCAATCCGGTCGATTATCCACCGGATTTCGAGTCGCAGCCGGCTCCCAGAGTCGCTGCGCACACCCTAATTTTGGAAGGCCATATCTCCCTCGATACTTGTCCGATTCCGGCGAAACAACTTCCACCGGATTCAGCGGCTCGTCAAATTTAAGGGGTAATCATCCATTTTAGGATCTAAGTAATTGTCGAGTCGCCAGATCCGCCGGAGCGGAGTTTTCACTTTCTGGCGAATCGTCGGCGCCTCCCGGCGCCGCACTTGGGCATGCGGAGGGGCAATTTTTCAACAGTCTCCCCCTTGCACCTGCCATGCCCACTGCTCCAGCTTGCTCTTACTCATCTTCCACTGCGCCATCCAGCCCATCATAGCTGGTCATCCCAAGCCCGGCTACGCTCATCGCGTGCCGGTCCGCGAGTTGCGCTTTGGTCAAGCAATCCGCAAGCATGTTGTGTGTGCTACAGTGCTGCAGCACCACCTGCGCCTTCTCGACAATGTCTCGTGCGTAGTGGTAACCCACGTCGATGTGCTTCGTCCTCCTATGCTGCGTCGGGTTGTTGGTCAGCGAGATGGAGCCGGTGTTGTCCTCTTGCACCACCGTTGGCTCTTGCTGCGGCACGCCCAGCTCCCCCAGTAACCTGCGGAGCCACACCGCCTCTTTGACCGCCTCGGCCAGCGCGATGTACTCCGCTTCCACTGTGGAGGTGGCGACGCAGTCTTGCTTCCTGCTGCACCACGAGACCGCTGCACCAGCGAGGAAGAACACGTAGCCTGATGTGGACTTCCGCTTGTCCACATCGCCAGCGTAGTCTGCATCGGTGTAGCAGACCAGGCGCAAAGGGTCCGTCCGCCCTTTGCCGTCGAATCTCAGGCGCGCGTGCCACGTTGCCTGCAGGTAGCGGAGAATGCGCTTGACCGCCTGCCAGTGTAGTGGCCTCGGATCAGCCACGTACCTGCTCACTTGGCCCACCGCGTAAGCCAGGTCCGGTCGAGTCGCCACCATGGCGTACATGAGGCTGCCCACCGCCGATTGGTTGGGCACCCCTGCCATATCCTCCCGCTCTTCTTTTGTTTGCGGCGCCATTGCCACACTCAGCTCAGAGGTCGTGGAGAGAGGACTGCACACTGGTTTGCAGTCCTCAATGTCGTACCGCTTCAGCACCTCGGCCACGTATTTGGCCTGCCTCAGCTCAAGCGTCCGCGTCCTCCGGTTCCGCGTAATGCTCACCCCAAGGTAGAACTCCAGCTCCCCCATGTCCGACATCTGGAACCTACTGCTCAGCTGCTCTTTCAGTTGTTGTAGGCTCGGCAGGTCAGAAGAGCACAAGATCATATTGTCCACGTAGAGTGCGACAATCTGATGGAGCTTCTTGCTGCGCTGCACGTACACGCTGTGATCCGCCTCACAGCGCTTGAAGCCGATTTGTGCCATGAAGCTGTCCATCTGTTGGTACCAGCATCAGGGCGATTGTTTTAGCCCATACAAGGACTTCCGCAGCTTGCACACCTTGCCCTCCGGCGCCTCCACCCCCTCCGGCACCTCCATGTAGATTTCTTTGTCGATGATGCCGTTGAGGAAGGCCGTCTTTTACGTCCATTTGGTGGAGATCCATGTCCTTCGCGGCTGCCACCACAAGGATCGTCCGGATGCTTGTGAACTTGGCAACGGAGGCGAACGTCTCATCGTAGTGCTCGCCCTTACGCTCTGTGTACCCCTTTGCCATGAGCCGCGCCTTGTACTTGTCAACCACACCTTCCTTTGTGAACATGGTCTTGAAGACCCACTTGGAGCCGATGACCTTGGCGTCTTTTGGCCTGTCAACCAGTTTCCACGTGTCGTTTTCAGCAATGGACGCCAACTCCGACTTGATGGCAGCGTTCCACTGCTTCCCCTCGGGCCGCGCAAGTGCCTCTTGCACGGTTGTCGGTTCCGTTGATGCAGCCAGCATGCACCGCATCATGCCGATCCATCGACCGGTGCCTGCATCAAAACGATTTCCCGCTCTCCGTTGCCTCCCGCTACAGTGCAGCAGTCTTGGCGGTGTCTCGTCGCTCTGCTGCGATCCTTTTGACTCAGTCTGTTCCGGTGAATCATTGACCGGACGGCTCCCCGAGGATTCCTCCCGCTCCGGTGAACCATCAACCGGACTGGCGGCGCGTTCGGAGTATTTTTCTTCGACGCCCGACGCGAACTCCGCCGGGAGTGCGCGCTTCGGCACCCGCGGTGCCTCCTTTGACGGATCATTCCGCCGGATCTCCAGCCCAGCTGTATCGTCGTCGGAGTCCTCCGCGTCGGCTGCTGCTCTTGCTGCACCGCCGCGCTCCGACGCCGCATCATCGACCTTTGCATCTGCCGGCTCCTCCTTGTAGTCAAGGAGCTGGAACCACTCCCCCTGTTTTGGAGTGTTCCTGACGCTCATGTCGTTGCTGCTGCTGCTGAAGCTCTGCTGCTCTTTGAACTCGACATCACGGCTGCGGATGATCTCTTGCGTGCGTGGGTCCCAGAGCCTGTACGCCTTTTGCGCGCTCTCATAGCCGAGGAACGAGCACGACTTTGCCCGCGGTTCTAGCTTGCTGTCGCGTCGTTGCGCCGCCTGCACCATCGCGTGCGCCTTGCACCCGAACACCTTCAGGTGCGCTACGTTTGGCTTGCGCCCGCTCCAAACCTCCTGCGGAATCTTCCAGCCGCACTTACCCTTCAGCACTGCTGTTGGGGTGAGGTTGATGGTGTAGCTCGCTGTACGCACAGCCTCCGCCCAGAACCCTCGCGGCCACCCCGCATCCACAAGCATGGTCCGCACCATGTTGAGCAGTGTCTGGTTCGCCCGCTCCGCCACTCCGTTTGACTGTGGCGAGTACGGCGTAGTGGGTTCCCACTTGATGCCCTGCTGCTTCATCCACCCACTGCAGCCCACGTACTCTCCGCCATTGTCGCTGCGTAGCGCTCTAACCTTCCGGCCAGTCTGCCTCTCCACCACTGCGACGTACTCCTTCAGCCGGTCCAGGACCTCGCCTTTCCACTTCATGAAGTACACGTAGAGCTTCCTGCTGCAGTCGTCAATAAAGGTGACGAAGTATCTCAAGCCGCCGTTTGATGGCGTTTTGAACGGTCCGCACACATCGCAGTGCACAAGCTCTAGCAGGTCCTTCGCGCGAGCCTCGTTCTCATTGAACGGCTTGCGCCGTGCCTTGCCCAAAATGCAAGGTTCGCACTTTTTGTGCGCTGCTGCATCTGCTGCCGCGAATGCTGCACCGTCGATGACGAGACCGTGCACCATGTCGCGCTTTGCCATCTCCTTTACGGTTGCGGGCGCCGAATGCCCCAACCGTCGGTACCAGAGCTCCAGATCAGCGCTCCCTCCTTTGGCCATGTTGACGACGCGCTCCTGCGAGTCTGCTGCGTCCGATGCCGCGGGGACCACCTTGGTCTCCACGATGTAGGGACCGCCCTCGCGCTTTGCCTCCAGCACGACCTCGCCGTCGCCGTCGATGCGCACCACTGCGCCTTTCCTGCGGAAGAGCACCTCATACCCCTTGTCCGTCAAGCGACTGACACTCAGGATGTCAGCCAAGCCGGGGACGTACTGCACATTACGGATTGTGCACAACTCCTTCTTACTGCCCACCATGACTTTCACCTCCACGTCGCCTTGGCCGGCCGCCGGCTCGACTTTGTCGTTCGCGACCACCATCGACTTGGAGGACTTCTCGTAGGTGACGAACCCCACCTTCTCGACTTGGGTGTGCTCCTCGGTCCCGGAATCCAGGCACCGCCTGTTGGCCTTCTTGAGGAAGTGATTCTTGTTGCCGTTGAGGAGCGACCTGCCCTTGCTATTTTTGCTGCCGGTCTTCGCCTCCTCCAGGCACTCACGGGCCCAATGGCCCTCCTTGCCGCAGTTGCGGCACGCACCTTTCTTGGCGTCCTTCTTGCCGCCACCCTTTCCGCCGCTTCCTTTACCCCCGTTTCCGCCACCACGCGTTTTGGTGACGAGGGCCGATGAGGAAGACGAGGACTCCTCGCAGCTCCGGCGCTGCGCCTCGTTGCAGATGTACTCTGCGACCGCGCCATAGGTGAGCTTGTCCTCCGCCCATCCTCCGAGGACGGTGATGAGTGGGCCCCAACTGTCAGGTAAGGCCATGAGGAGGGCCATCGCCTGCAGCTGCATGTCGATCTTCCATCCCACGTCATTGCATTACGAGGCGAGCGACTCGATCTGCTGCATGGCGGAGATGACATCATCTCCCTCCTCGATTCTCACCGTGAGGAGTCGCTTCATCGCGAAGATTTTGTTCGCGAGCGACTTGGATTGATGGATGGAGCAGAGTTTTTGCCAAGCTTCGGCTGCCAGCTTGCAGCCCTGGAAGTAGCCCCACTGTGACTCGGCCGTCCCGGACATCAGCAGCATGAGCGCCTCCGTGTTCTTCTTTACGAAGGCCTCCTTCTGCGCTTCCGTCGCCGTCGCTTGGTCGAGGACTTCCGTTCCCATCATGACCTCAAACAGCCCCTTATGCGCGAGGTGCAACTCAAAGTGCCACCTCCACAGCCCAAAGCCTGGGCCGCCCGCATACTTCTGGATGGGCTGCGTCTCCTTCTGCGCCATGTGCGCAGCTGCTACTCCGACAGGTTCTCAGAACTTCACGGGGACGTCCAAGATGACGATCCCGTGCGCTGCGGAAGACGTGAACGTTGGAGGCAATGAGACCTGTGGGCCCATAACCCTTTGTCTGGATGGAATCCACGTGGTGCGGTCCCGACGTTTGTCTGATCGTCTCTAGTGGTTCACGTGTACTGTTTTGGGCGAAACTGAGACTGACGTGAGCTTTCTGGTCGGCTCACGCTATGTGAGCAGGAATTTAGAGACAGTCAGTTTGCGAAGGGAATAACGGCATTTTGCGTTATATTTTGAACATAAACATGATCACAACATTTATAGGGCTAGTCATGAGCTTTCCAACGCACCAAACCGCGTGCGATTCGGCCAAGCGTAGTCCAAGTTATGCTTGCCGAAGCGTAGGTCTCACCCACCACAGAAACGCCTAACGCCTCCATGGCGCGCACACGCCGTGGCGCCTTCCTTCACGTGCGAAGCGCCTTTCCCAAGGCGCATGTCCTTTTGCACGTGGTGTAGGGGTCTCCTGCACTGTTGTTATGCACCGTACCCACTTTTGGATCGATTTTGGTGATGGGGTGTGACGAGGTTCGAAACCTGTCCGCGGACCTGCAGTCAGAATTTTGACAAAGTCCCCGAGTAACAAAATGTACTACTGAGTTTCGGACGCCGAGCCATGATTTTGGCCATGTCCCCCAGTAACAACCCGCAATACGGGATCCGGTGGATGATCCACCTGATCAGGTGCATTATCCACCGGACGCCTCGGCAGGCCTTCCGGAGCAATTTCTCCAGATGGTATTTTTGTTACTCAATCCGGTCGATTATCCACCGGATTTCGAGTCGCAGCCGGCTCCCAGAGTCGCTGCGCACACCCCAATGTTGGAAGGCCATATCGCCCTCGATACTTGTCCGATTCCGGCGAAACAACTTCCACCGGATTCAGCAACTCGTCAGCTTTAAGGGATAATCATCCATTTTAGGATCTGAGCAATTGTCGAGTCACCAGATCTGCCGGGGCGGATTTTTCACTTTCTGGCGGCTCGTCGGCGCCTCCCGGTGCCGCACTTGGGCATGCGGAGGGCCAATTTTTCAACAGTGCATGTGTGTGTGTTTGTGCGTGAGAAAGAGACAAAGAGAGAGAGAGAGAGAGAGAGAGAGAGAGAAAGAGAGAGAGGGAGAGAGAGAGAGAGAGAGAGAGAGAGAGAGAGAGAGAGAGAGAGAGAAATGGAGGGATAGGGAGGGGAGGTATTTCATGAGCTGCCAGCACCTGACAGTGTGATGGTTAACATATTTGGCCACTTAAACTAGGCTTTTTCAGGTTGGATATTGCTATATATAAATATATATATATATATTTATTTGTATATACATGTACATATATAGATGTATATATATTCATAGTTTAAGTCATTGGAAACAAATCCTCCTATTAATTCAACCATTGAATTTTTAGCCCCACCTCATATCCTTATTGAATCCAGAAACAAGTCATTGCTCTTTGAAATGAAGGAAAAGGCCTATATCATCCAGGATAAGGGGACAGGGCATCTGCAACAAAATGATATAAAATTAATGCCAAAATTGTTATTTTAGGGTATTGAAAGGATAAACATTGGTTCTTCTTATAGCTAGTAGCTTGCCCAATATGGTCAATCTGGATTGAAGTGTCACACAAATTCAATTCATTTCTAGCACTCTCACAGCAAAAAAACCACGACAGAAGAACAATATGCCATAGTCGACTCAGAAAAGTAGACAATGTATCTAGTTGAAGGTAAACTTTCACTGGTTATCAGGTTTGTTTAAGTATTTCTCGTCTTGTGAATTTGTTTTTCAGTTACACGTCAGGTAAGAAGGTGCACTTATACTCGATAATGTAAAGCTCATGTATGAAATATTTGTGATGTTGTTTGTTGAAACAGGTACATGTTTTACAAATTTTGCAACCTCATATATTGTGGTCAACATTGAAACCGCTCTCTACCATACATGGGACAAAGTAGCACACTGTGTGTTCTCTTGGTGTACTTTAATGTGGTGACTAAGCTCACTTGCCACATACACTAGCTCCATGCAATGAAGTCCTTTCTAAGAAGAAAATAGTTTGCTCATATGAGACAAAAGTCAATGTGTACTAAAACACACGAGAATAAGAAGTGGACTGGGTGTTCTCTTAGTGTACTTTTATATGGTGACTGAGGGCATTTTCCACATACGCTAGCCCCAAGAACTCAGGTCCTTCCTAAAAAGAGATTTTTTTTTCCATACATGACAGATGTCAATATTCCCGTACACAATGGGAGAAGCAAGCCAGGAAGTGGACGTAATATTTAGGTGAGAGGTAACATGATTATGAATGTGGTGAAGAAATTCCCATCCACAGGTGTAATGCAAGGTGAGACTTGCCGACACCCCTGGGCTCAAGACAGGCCTCACAACAACTGCTGCCTGAGATATCCAGCAGCATGAACCAAATAGGATCAACAACCAAGGCACGGTATGTATGGCACCAAAACATGTATGCTAAAAACCCACGTCACCGTGAAGTGTGTGTGGGTATGCATTTCATTCAAGGGCACATAAGTTCCAAGTGAGAATAGACAGTGGTGAAGGAAAATATCAAGAGCTATGTAACTTCTTCATGTTGTTTCACCTACAAGGCCAATGTGGTTCAGGTTGAGTGCTAGAACTCAGTTTTGGATAGTTTGTAAGGAATTAAATTAAATTCAAATCACTCTCCTGCATATGTATGCAAGTGGGGAAAATGTGACAGCCACAACATGACAACGAACCAACACGTCCCCGTGACCCAGAGACAGAGAAACCCACATGCAAGAGAGAGGCAAGGTACTGGGAACATTGAAATCATGACAAGTTATAGGGAAGAGGTGCAGGATTAGAACAAGAACAAAATAATAAAGCATTAGTCAGGAGATTATTGTGCATGGAGCAGGCAAACAGCAAGGACAACAGTTTCAAACATGCCGCTGCTAAGGGTCTTCGTCAATAAGTCAGCGTGTTTCTGAAAAGTGTCCATCCACACAACTCTGGCATTGTGAGAAGCAATTTACCAAGTTACGAATTTATGATTGAGATTTATGTGTTTGGTTCAAGCGTGGTGCTTACCATCATTGTAAGAAATTTCCTTAGTTCTCTAGTTGCCACACTGCAAATTGATGCAGCAGATGGGAACAAAAAAACTGCTGCAGTAGATGGTACAACAAGACAAACTTGCAATTATATGAGCCAAGTGCAATGTACTTGGCTTTGTTCAAAATATACACCATGCATTCCTGATTTTTACTCTTCTACAGAATTGCGGTGCCAACAACCAAGAAGATGTACTAGGAGCAACTGCGAGCATCAGTGTTATTGGCCCAATCGCTGTCGGTGTACCCATCAACAATCACTCAGGGCTGCACTTCAAAGCACAGCCTGATGTGCACTGTAGATGTTTTGTAGCACACAATACAGAGAGTGGCCTCCTGATGCCATGCTCAAGTGGACTACGAGTCTGTGCCAAGAAGTTAATTGCAAGCGTTACATTGGAGCATATTGTGGTCTCGAGGTATATCAAGGAACAGATGACACAGAGGCAATTCATGACATTTTCTGGGCTCTGTGATTTGATGGGCTACCCCAGAGGCAATCCCTGATCAATTCCCTCTTTGACACATCGAGTGAATTCAGCAGCCTCTGTCGTTTTGGGGTCATGGGTGTCGATGCGGTGAGGACTGAAGTCAGCAGTGGAGCAAAGCACTCCCCATGCTTTGCACATATGCAACCTGGTAAATATGCAAATTGAGGCGCTGCATGTTCATCTCAATATACATGCCAAGAAAAACTCAAGTTGATTCAAGATCATTCATCTTACATGAAGATTGCAGCAGGATCTTGACTAAATGAACAGTAGAGGAGCCAGAAGAGGCGTTCATCTCAGAATAGAATGGCCACAAAGGAAACTGATGGTGGAATTAGAAACAGTGTAGGATCAACCTTGATGCGGTAATGCCCCCCCCTTTTTCAAGGTGGTAGCAATCTCCGTGTTCCAGCGGGGTGGAGACTTCTTTGGTCTATGCAATGCCTTGCAAAGAGGCTAGACCATCTTTAGTGCTATTGGCCGAACTGGGAGAAAGGTCCATGAACATCTTCTTGTCCAGATTTCCGTGTAGGAGAGCATTTTGATGACTATATGCTCAGCTTCTCAATCATGGTACGCAGCCAGACTGAGAATGGCTCACAAGTGGTGTAGCAACCAACTGGGGCAAACTTTTCATCAAGGTAGATTCCAATGATTTGAAAAAAAAACCCCTTAGCGGTACGGCGTGCATAGAACCGGTTGACTGGGACATCTTGCTTCAGATTTCAATGGTATTCTAATGCACAAAGTCAGATTTAGGTCCAGGAGGCTGGAAACCTCAAAGACGTCGTGTTCACTCAGTAATTTCAGCTCCTCTTTCACGGAAAAGTCCCATGGGGACGAGTCAGCAGCATCACAAGCCTCAGGAGCAGTGGTCGAATCTAGCTCTAGTGCAGAAAGGCCCCTGGCTTCAGAGAAATTCCCAAAGTAACCAAAATACAAAGCAGTCAAAGGCACTGTGTGATTCATCAACAGTGAAAGACTAGCCCAGGGATGTGCCAATATGTATGATACCTACAGGAATACCAAGAGCATCAAGACCTGTGATAAGAGCTCGGGGAGCAATAGAAAAATTGCCAGCTCTAGGCCTGGTGACACGCTGAGATTGGGAAGATCCTCTGGAACGTGAGGGTAAATGACACAGCCTCTCGTTACAAAAATAGGAGGATAGACCAGAGAAATGAGAGGTAGAGGCAGAACACTGTGAGTATGAATTGGCAGGAAACTGCACGAGAAACTTTGCAGTTGACTGAGTAGACGACTGCACAGGTTACTGAGAGGGCAGCAATGAAAGCGGCAGAGAGGAAGACCCACAGGAGGACTAAACTGAAAAGTTCAAGGGTGACACAGAGAGTGAGTCAGAGGAGCAGTGCTCGGCTGATGTTTCAGACATAACATAACATGATGAGTAGGTGAGGGAGGGTCAAAATCAGGGGATGATAAAGGTAGAGAATCTCCCCCAAGCCAATGCAGCAGAGCAAGGGACAAGGCAGAAGAAAGATGGGAAAGATCATGTTTCTGCACATTTTCAAATAAGAAAGCATCAGAGTTGCAGGATTTGATGACAAACGGCGGGATGGGCTCAAGAAATTCCAGGCATTAGATAGGAAACACACCCCAAGAAATGTGCAAAGGAGAACACAGGGAGATAGTTTGCCATCCTGGTGGTCCGCTAGAACCCAGACCCACAGCGACACTGCTCCAAAAACAAGCAAGACGAAGGTCTTTAAGACAAATTGTCCAGAATTTGAATGGTGTGAAATGGCGGGGGAGAAGGCCATGGAGAACATGGTTACACATCTATGTCATTTACGATATGGTCGCAAAGGAGCAGAGGGGGAATAGACTGGAATCAAAGAGAAGATCATTAACGGCATCCGCAATCGGGCGGTTTGAGCATTTGGAGACGACGTTCTGCTGAGGTTTGTAGGGAGCCAAAGGAAATGTGCAGTGGGGTCCATGAACACACTTCCACAATGAGACTGGAACTCACAAAGTAGGCTCTGACAAATGTGATCAACATGAAAAAGCTAGGCATCAATAATATCAGTGACATTGCTCTTCTGAAAAAGAGAGAGGACCCGAGGAAAACAGAAAAACGACATTGGTAGGGCAGAAAATAATCGTTCTAGACTATCTTGAAAGTTCTTGGGCAGCGGCCTCACGACATCCATATGAACAAGATCAAGGGGGTGAGGGTGTGAAAGGTAGAGAGTGGAGAATTATGTATGTTTCCATCAGCAAATCCAACAATCAGCAGAGCAGGGATGAGAGAAACTTTTCAAGACCAGCAGCAGGCTGAGTGCAGAGATTTCAATTTATGGCAGCAATGTGAATGTTGCAAAGATTATGGTGGAGGATACAATTGTGGTTGAGATACAAAGACATTGTGATAGGAACCAGAGCAGAGGTAATCACAGGGGAAGGACAGTGGAACACGAAGGAAAAATTTATACCAGATATCACAAAGGACCATACGGCCAAACGTATGGTCCTTTGTGGGGGGTGGCTCCTATTTCCATGATCAGGGAGCCATTGAATGCACGAGCAGAAGGAAGGAAACAAGAGATGGAAAAAAAATCTGGGATATACAGATGAAGAGGGATGACCAAGAACGGTGAGAAAGCAAGGTAAGATAACAGACTGTCAGAGCTCAATCTTGAGGACGTCAGGAAAAGAGCCCCGGGCAACACTGGACAATGAACCAGAAAGGGCCCAATCCAACTGAGTCACAGGATTGGCCAATCACACTATCATTCCCATGACCACAGAGTCACAGCAGGTCAGAATGGGTGTGCTCCAAGCTGGGCTCGCAGTCCCGGTGAGGGATGTCACGGTGGTCACAAGATTGACCTCTGGCCTCATTGCACGCTCGTCACATCCACGCAGGTGATAAATTAGTGAGATACCCCAATGCCAGCTGCACCATCATGGGGGAGACTGCGGCAGTGCTGCAGTCAAGATGTGTGGAGGAGCAATCCCATGACGCGTGGGAGAGAACCAAAGAAAGTGATTATGCCTCTTCATGTCTACCACAGGTTCACAGCAGGTGACTTGTGCATTCACAAGGAGTTGTTCCTTTCTTTGGTGCTTTCTGATGCCGCTCCCTGGTGGTTGGGGTAGCCGGAACGAATGAATGAACGCTGCCTGATTTGTTGTCCAGCAACCTCGCAGTATTTTCCATTTCCTTCTGGTTGGTTTGGATGTAAGAAACCATCAAGGGTGTTGACTGCAAGAAATCTGACTGCTCTCTTGATCTCGCCCTTGCTACCTAAACGCTACATGCTATGTTCATTGTTACTCTTGGATATGCTTAAACTCCTATTCACATGGTGTCGTCTCACACGTTTTGCTGTTCGGTTTTCCCCCCTCACCAATCATCTGTATCTACTGGTGCCAGAATGCAGTGATGGAAGAATGGTATGCAAGGAATTTATAGCCGCATTCCTGGCCGTGGGAGATCTTGCTGTCCCGCCACCACCGCCGAGGCCAACGCAGCATTGTTCCCTGCAGCAAGTAAGTGATGTTCACCAGAGAGAAACTCTATAGGATTGTGCTGCTTTTCTAAGAGTGCCACACTATTGTAGCTGCAGCTGCAACCTCAACCAAGCCACATCTGCAGTCACAGCTGTAGCCGCTGCTGCGCTCACCTTTCCACCTGCTAAACTCTTCGCAGCAGCCGCAGACGCAACCAGAGCTGCAACCACAGCCAAACCTTCAACAGCCTCAACTGCAGCAGCAGCCACAGATACAGCTGCAACCGCATCTGCAGCTGATACACCTTCTTTTTTTCCCTTCTGCATTCTCAGTGGCACTTGCAGCTGCAGGAACAGCTGCGGCCACAGCTACAAAGGCAGCCGCAGCTGCACCATCTGCAACAGCCATTGCTGCAACTGCAACCGTAGCTGTAGCGCCCTTGCTAATTCACTGCCTTATTCATGGCAGAAGCAGATGCATCCACCTCTCACAACCACAGCCTAAACTACAACTGCAGCTGCACGTGCAACTGAAGCTGCAAATGCAGCCTCCATTAAGCCCGCTGTCTTTCACAAAGCAGCCGCAGATGCAGCCACAACTGCAGCCACTGCCTCTCACGCATTAGCCGCAGCCACAGCTGCAGCTCCAACTGCTGCCACAGCCTGCAGCTGCTGCAGAAACAACCACCACCACCACAGTTGCATTGGCGACACCAACTGCTGTGACACGAAAGTACCTCCAACCTTGTGCATCAGCATCCTACTCAGGTAGCAACAGAGACACTGTGGTGAAGCCGGCCATGCTGGTGCACTTTGAGGTAGAGGCAGGGCCACACCATGCTCTAGCTGCTGCTGTAAAGTAGCAGCAGTAGCAGGCGCTGCTGCTCCTACTGCTGGTGCTGCTGCTGCTGCTGCTGCTGCAGTATCTATAGCAGCAGATCCAGCATCCGTCAGCAAGGCTGTGAGTGCAATGCAGTCCTGAGAAAGTGCAGCGTGCAACCTGGTAGCAGTAGCCTCCAACTTAGCAGCTTTCCTTGTCTGATGAATCCCTCTCAAGGTAGAGGTGAGGAACTCTTACTGGGTCAGATTTTTTGGTGTGTAACAGTGTCAATGAATTGTGCTCGGGCACGGATGACTCGCTGCTCAGAACACGATGGTGATGCACCTGACGATGTACGTACCACTCCTCGCAGTTGTAATCGGGCCGATTTCCGCAGCAGCTGCAGACATTGGCACACGCTGCGGCTGCTGCAGCCGTTGCATCCCGCAACAGCATGTGCCGCATCTGCCACTGCTGCTGCAGCAGCAGCCATCCAAAATGTCACTGGAGCAGCAGTTGCATCTACTGCATCAGCGCAGCAAACCATTGCCACCTTAGTCAGGGCGGCCATGTCTGTTTCTGCTGCTGTCACCACCTTGGGTGCGGCCATTACCACCAGCGCACTCGCCCTCATTGTCCCTACAGCGTCCACCATTTCTTTCCTTTTTGCTGATTTCTAGGCTACTGTCCCATCGCTGCTCACTTTCTTTGCTCTCCTCCTACGGCACAGTGAGGCTCTGCTCTACTTGTGCATTCCCTGCCAGTGTTCTGTGCTTGTGCTTCATCCTGTAGTGCCTTTCCTGAATCGGGGTTGGGTTTTCCTGCAGCACCTTCTCAACGTGCCTAAGAAGCACCCCCGTTTTCTCATGCCCACTGGGGTGGGGAAAACTCTGTCGTATTTTTTTCCGGCAGGATCCCCCTGTTTTCATGATGCCCAGTGATGAGGAGTCAGTCATAGCATAATTGCAGGGCAACCTGCGTCTCACCTGTGAGGCACAACGTGAGGCTGAGCTTTATCTCAAGCTGGCAGTGGGCAATCATGCTTAGTTTGCTGATGAGGTCGCCACCGTAGTATTTGCCCACCTGCCTGCTGCATTTACTGCTGTTGCTGCTGGTGCGGATGCTGTCCCTTCCACTCCTTCTGCTACTAGCACCCCTGCTGTTAACTCTTCTGGCTTCCCTACTGCTTCCACTCATGCTGCTGTCCCGTGTCACCATGACTTCTACTCTCATCCACCAATTCTTGCCGCAGGGCTTGTGTTCTCCTCCTGGGAGGTGTGCTTCAGCACCTGGGCCCAGGGAGAGCAGCCGTGGGAATACTACTACCCAGCTGACCATGCCACTACCTCTCCCCTCCCCCTCCCCGTAACACCTGCCACTGCCGAGTCTGCACTATCACTGCTATGCCGGAGCACCTCATTGATGATGTCGGCACCTTAAATGCCAATCCTGTCACCCGCATGCCTGCTGACCCTGTTGGCGCCAATCCCAAGCTTCACCGCCGCTCCACCATTACAAGTCAGGCTGTTTAAAGCACGCTCACCATCCGATTCAACATGCTCCTGTGTGCGGATGAGATGGCTGATGTGTACTTGGCCCGCGGTCTCAAGCTCTTTCGTGAGCTTGGATTTTCTGTGCCAGGCCAACTGTCGGCCGTTCTCACCATGGTCAACAGGTTGATCCAGGAGCTCTCTGACCTCCTGCGTGATGTTTAGGTGGAAGAAATTGAGCATCTTGCTTTGCAGCCTGTTGCACCAAAGTCACAACCTGGTGTTGGTACCCTCTGGGGCTTTGACGCTAAGCGCCTTGCCGTCTGGTGGACCAGCCTCCAGAACAAACATCTTGATTGCTCAGCTGTCACCCGTGTTCCTACACTCACAACTGCCTTGCCATCATCATCCTTCTCCTCCACTTCCTCTTCATCCTCTTCTTCCTCATCTACCTCCAAAGCCTCCGCCCTTTCTGCCCAGGGTCAGGGGCGTGGGAAGGTTCATGGGAAGGGAAAAGGGCAGGACAAAAACTCCGCGTCCTCTTCCCGGCTCCCTAGCGTCGTTATGTGCTTGACCAATGGCACTCATGGGACTTCTGCCCTCTAGTGCCCTGCTCCTTCCAATGGTGTGCACCTTGCACGCACCATGTGTGCCCACTGGAAGTAAGACTGCACAAGAATTCAAGGATTCCTGAATCCAATGCAGAAATCCCAAATGCAGATCCAGATTCATGAATCTGGATCCAAGGGTGGGTCTCATTTTGGGATTCGGAAATCCACCATCGAATCCTGGCGGCGGCAGGGGGGGGGGGGGGGGGGGG
>SZWC01002421.1:202341-217589 GCA_023375785.1 Penium margaritaceum
GGGGGGGGGGGGGGGGGGGGGGGGGGATCGAGCAATGGTCTAGTTCGAACCAACGCTATGGCCATTATCCCCGCCGTCGGGGGGATTGCACCTGGACAAGGCGCAATCGCATGTCATGACGTGGATGGCCTGTAAGTGTGGCGACCGCTGACAATGCAATGCGGCGCCGAAATATGGCACGAACCACTGACTGTGTGACACCTTGTGCTTTGCGTGGCAGCCTAGCTAGAGAAATATCTCACATCTGCCAGCGTCGTGTGCACCGCATCCATCCATCGCACATCTCTGCGTGGCATGCCAGAAAAAACCACGTGACATGCACACCTCGGGGAGCATGAGGTGCCATGAGCGTTGCGCATGCCCGGTGCTCATTCGTCCGAGCAACGAACGAACCACAGCCCGGTGTCCACTCCTGACGGTTCACAACGACGTGTGGACGATTCGCTTGAACTAAAATGCTCGCTTCATAAGTGATATTGAGTGCTACATACGATGGGTTTAATCATTTTCCGGTTACGAACTGCGGGTTTCGTCCAATGAAATCCAGATATTTAAAAAAAATGTATCGCGGGTTGGCCATCGAATCGCAAGATCTGGGTTAGGGGTCTTCCCACGAGAGGGTTGTTTGCGTTACGAGCACTCTGAGTCAGAGTGCTCATCACTCAACACTCGTCAGTCAGAGTCTCAGCCAGAGTCTCTGAATCAGAGACTCTGGCTGACGACGACGGGCATCAGTCAGCGCCCAACACCATTGGCACCATGGCCGACGATGGTGTCGCGGACGAGTCTGGCGCACTGCGTCGCCCAGCTTCAGACGACGAGGAAGACAGTGGCGAAGCGACACATGGTGAGAAACGCAAGGACCTGGAAGAGACAGGCACGCCGTCCATGCTGTGGCAGGAGTTCACCAAGACCGGGACCAAAGAAGACCCGCGTGCGCAGTGCAACCATTGCCCAAAAAATTACTCCCGCAAGAAGGGTTGCACATCGAACATGTGGAAGAACATGTGGAACAAGCAATCCATCATCTACAAGCGCCTGAAAGAGGAAGCCGCCGCTCAGGCGCTGAAGCAGGCCACTGTCCAGGTGGTTGCCATTACTGTCGAAGCCGAAGGAGGTGCGCCCGTCAATCAGGAGAACACCATCATCGTGCGGGGCGTGGCTGCGTTCGGCGTCATTTTCGACAAAAAGTATTGCCAGAATTGCGTCTGGAAACACGTCATCGACAAAAAATTGAGCTTCCTCAGCATGAAGTCCTACTGGCTGCAACAAGCTTTCGTGCACGCCAATCGAGCAGCTGTGATGCCAGGGCGCATGAACATCTCCAGGCAGATCGTTCTTGCTACAGCAGCCTTCAGAACGAGAATTTGCCGACAGCTTTCACACGTAAAATCTGCAGTTTCTTTCACAACTGATGGCTGGAAAGGAGACAACAGGATGAAGTACGTTGGGGTGACAGCTCAGTGGATGGAAGACTGGAAAATCAAGGCTATGGCTCTGTCTTTCCCAGCTATACCAGAGAGTCCCACTGCAGTCAGGATGTTTGAAGTCTTGTCATAGGCCCTCAAGTCCTGGGGGCTCTAGGACAGAATGTTCTGCTTGACCGTGGACAATGAAAGCACGAACGATGCCATGATTGACAATCACATCATCCCCGCTTCAGACTGCTCATTTGAGAAGGCTGGGCGTATTCGCTGCTTAGGGCACATCATGAATATGGCAGTGAATGACCTCATGAACCTGCCCGCTGTCGCTGAAGTGATCTCATCTGCATGCAGCATCGCTGTTTTTGCAACCCGCAGCACGCCTCGTGAGCAGTCACTCATGAACCGTGCGGTGGCTGAGGGTTTGACCTATCAGTCGTTGCATCTTGACACTGAGACGCGCTGGAACTCCACGCTCGACATGATGGAGCGTGTGCTGCACTTGAAGCCTGTTTTTCCAAGCTGGCTTGAAGAGTACGGGCAGGATGGAGAGGTGCTGAAGTAGGGCTCCGATGAGTGGACCCTCATCGTGCTCATGACCGTGATTCTCAAGCCTTTCAAGGATTACACTGACGACTTCAGTGGCAGCAAATACCCCACCCTCAATCTCGTCATCCCGTTCTTTGAGTCCATGTTTGACAAGCTCTCAGGATGGCAGGTGAAAGCAGAGGCAGCAGTGGCAAAAAGCAAGAGAAGGGGTGCTGCAGGGANTCGACATGATGGAGCATGTGCTGCACTTGAAGCCTATTTTTCCAAGCTGGCTTGACGGGTACGGGCGGGATGGAGAGGTGCTGAAGTTGAGCTCCGATGAGTGGACCCTCATCGCGCTCATGACCGTGATTCTCAAGCCTTTCAAGGATTACACTGACGACTTCAGTGGCAGCAAATACCCCACCCTCAATCTCGTCATCCTGTTCTTTGAGTCCATGTTTGACAAGCTCTCAGGATGGCAGGTGAAAGCAGAGGCAGCAGTGGCAAAAAGCAAGAGAAGGGGTGCTGCAGGGAAGCTGGATCCAAAGGAGAAGCTGTTGGCCAGCCTGCTGCCGGGACTGGAGAACGCACTTGCAAAACTGGAGAAGTACGCCCGGCTTCTGACTGACCGTCATGTTTTGGCCACAGCCGCAGACCCGTGCTTTAGACTCAGCCAATATACCAGAACCCATGGTCTCATGGGTATCCGGTCGGCAGCAGCTTTGCAGGTGAAGCTTCTGCAGCTGATGTGTCCCTACCATGATCGGGTGGAGCAAGAGAATGCTGAGGCAGAGGAGAGAGCAGCAGCATTAGCACCGCTTAGAGGAGCTGTCAACAACAGCCAGGGGTCTTCTGGAGCGCAGAGCTCCGCCTCTACCTCCGTGCGGCAACTCCGCCCGCGGGCAGAGCAGTATAGAGCAGAGGATGACACAATCCTGCAAGCAGCTTTAGCTGACCTAATGGCAGACATGTTTGAGACGCCAGTCCCGCCACCTGCAGCATAAGTGCAGATGACGGAACTGGAGGACGAGGTGGACAGGTGGAGCAAGCTGGACAAGAAGCATCCAAAGACGAACATTCTGAAGCACTACAGAAAGTTGCACACGCAGTTTCCCACGTTCTATCTGCTTGGTATGGACAAAATTGCGTCCCTGGCACTTCCACGCCTTCTGAGCGCTTGTTTTCTCTGGGAAGGCACGTCATTACAGACTTCCAGCACTCCTTGGCACATCTCACCGTGGAGAACCTCTTGACGATGAAGAGCTGGATCAACGAGCCTACGCTTCGGGACTTCCCTGTCAGTCTACACGGCGTGGTGGCTAACGAGTTGAAGGATGAGGAGGACCGTGTGAACGAGCTTCAGCGACAGGCTTGGGAGTCCCTAGTTGGAGCAGCAGCAGAGGAGTTGGAAGGGCTGAGCCTATTCTTCAATGACGAGGAGGATGAGGACATGGGGGACTTGGGCCTGGGGGGGGAAGGGGATGGGGGGGACAACACGGGTGGGGATGGCGATGTCGTAGAAATGTAGAGAGTTTGAAAGACCATTTTTTTGAAGCACATTTTCAGATCCAAAGCTTATCTTTCTCTTCAGTTATCTTACATGTGTATGCTCTGTTTGATGCACTTGCCCATGTGCTGATTTGAAATGTATGACCTGTTGATACCGCACCTTGATGAATGAATAGGATTGTGCAGAATACCTGTGTACAGAGTGCATTTTGATGCATTGAATGGAGTGGTGCACCTTGATATCTGTGTCCAAAGTGCACCTTGATGCAATGAATATAGGTGTGCACCTTGATACCTGCGTGTACATTGCACCCTGATGCAATGAATGAAATTGTGTACCATAGTCCTTAGCACAACAAGTGCAATTAGAATGATTAGCAATATTTAGCACCATAGCAGTACTCTTCTACATGGAAACTTTAAAGCTTTGAAAAAAACAGCTGCAGAAGGTAGTGTGTGCAACAATGTACCAGTGACATAGGGTGGAAATGTGAAAATAGACAACGTACAAGAGATGTTGAGCAAAGTCGTGGACTTTGTGATAGTTGCCTTTTCCCAAGTTGCAGTGTGTCACCCAAAAAAATGGCCAAAATGACAGATCCGCGGTCCAACAGATCTGATGATCCGAGAGTCCAAGGATCCACAGATCAAGATCCGGATCCGCGGTTCCGGATCTTCCGCCATGATCCGATCCGCGGATGCGGATCTATCTCAAGATCCGCGGATCAGATCCGGTGTGCACCCTTATATGAGGCTACCCGCCACGTAGTTGTAAATTGCAGTCTGTGGTTGAATTATTTCTCTACCAACAGTTAGTGATGTGGTATTTTCCCCCTCCGCATGACCAAGTGAAGTTCTGGAAGGTGCCGACAAGCTGCTGGGGCTAGAAAAAACCCTTGCATCTTACTCTAGCTTCCTGGAGAGTACTCCAAATCCAAATCGAATGGAAATTTCCGAAATTTGATGAGTTGCTGAATCTGGTGCAGCCTGAATCTCCAGAATTTGTGGAGTAACTAGGATGCTACGGGCTCTCAAAGTTGGGGTATGTGACTTGGCTCAAGCAATTAGCCAAAATTTGGCATCCGGTGGGAAAATCCACTGGAAGCGAGTAATATGGAAGCATCTGGGAAACAGATTCGCCGGATGACTATGGAGTCATCCGGTGGATGTTTCCACCGGATCCAGTATTACATGTTGTTACTGGGGGAATTAGCCAGATTCCTGGCTTGGAGTGCGTGACTTATTAGTACAGTTTTCTCCTTTTAAACTTGGTCAAAATTCCGACTAGAGGTCCGCGGACAGGTTTTCAGCCCCCGAAATCACCATCACCTACTTGATTATTAGCTCATAAAATGCACCCCAAAAGCACAGGGGGGGACGACGACTACATGTAGAGACATGCACCTCTGGAAAGACCTTTTTATGGATTCGCGATGTGGGAGGGTGCCTCGGCAGGCGGGCATGACGCGGGCTGCTTGCTGAGTGGCTGGATTGGTGTCCTGCACCTTAGTGGACATAACGAGAGCTACGGTTAACCAAATTGCATGCATTTTTGTGCATTGGAATGCTTGGGATTAGCACTATAACTTGTCGGATAACATCTATGTACAGAAACTGACACAAAATGTCATTGTTGTCTTAAAAAAGTGAATATTTCACAACTCTGTCCAACTCACACTCACAGCGTGTGTCGACCAGAAAGCTCACGCTTAGACTGAGAACTCGAACAAAACATAGCCATGAACTCAGGGACCCGTCGAGCCACTTTGGAACACCATTACTTTTCTGAAAAAGGGTTATGGGCCTACTTCCCTGACCGGTCTTTACATCTTTCACGGAATTTGAGGTGGACGGGGTTCTTGTCAAGGATGTCGTTGCGATTAAACTGTGATAAAACAGAGTGTGATACTGCATAATGTCTCGGAAGGAGACACATCCCATTCAGAAGCATACGGACGGCCATGGCTTTGGGCTTTGGAGATGGGACTGGGAGATCCACCCCGTGCACAAGGGGCTGCTAAAGGTCATGAAAGGGAATGGAAGTCCTCAACACAGAGACATCAAGGGAAGCGGAGAAGGAGGCATTTTCAAAGAAGACCATGGAGGTGTTCATGCTCCGATATGGCAGAGTTGTAGTGGGTTTACTTCCAGGACTGCAAGGTGGCATCTCAAGGTAGGCAAAAGCTCTGCGTCATCCATCAGTTCAAGTCTCTCTCAAACAATCATTTCTGTGATGAAGTGACTCCTTACAATATTCGATGATTGAGATGATGTCATCACTACCATGTAGCAGATCAGTTCACTTGCTTCAAAATGTAATGATGTGGGGTGAAAGATCCACAAGAAACTGTAGGCGATGGCCCTTCTCATGACCCTACCTGACAGTTGGAACCTTCTCATTACTGTCTTGGGAGGATGGAAAGAGGACAAGCTCAACTATGTTGCCGTCGCAGAGTATATCCACAACAAGGCACAACGGCAGAGCTGCAGGGATTCCTTCTCTTCCTCATCCACCCTCATAACTGGAACACGTGGTGGTGGAAATGGGGACGAGATAGGTTGTGGACATGGCGGTGGCAAGAAGGGCACCAAGAAGGGTGTGTGTCATAACTGTGGCAAGGAGGGCCACTGGGCCAGTGATTGTACGGAGGAGGCAAAGGCCGGTAGCAAGGATTCCAAGGAAAAGAACGTGCTTCTCAATGGCACTCATAACCTGAAGAAGGATTACCGACGATGCCCTGACTTCGTAGCGGAGGAGCACACCCAGGAAGCACACCTACGTTGAGAAGTTCAAAGTTCATCAACTACACCAAGTCCAGCAATTCCATGGTGGTCGCAAGGTTGAACCAGCGGCAAGCCAAGGAGATGTGGACATGGAGATGGTGGTTGGTGGGAAGTGGGTTTAGCACGTCATCAAGGACGTAAATCACCTACATGGTGTGGCTGAAATCCTAAGTGTCAGTTGCTTGACGAGCGAGGGCTACAATGTGCTCTTTAGGAGAAAGGGGGCAATCGTACGGAATGACAGTGGCGGCGAGAACATGTTAGAGCCTAAATGCAAGGGAGGTCTCTGCATGATGGAGACCAAGGTGATCCCTGCAATGACTAGAATATCATAGGAATGTGTTGTCAACCTGGCCAAAGGAGTCAGAGCTGATTTGGAGCTCTGGCACCAACGACGGGAGCATTCCTCAACTGCACTCGTGAAGAACATGGAAAAGCGTAAATTGGTGTACTTCCTTGTCGTTGATAGTGTGAATGAGGAAAAAACACATGAAAGCACAAAAACTGCAAGCCTTGCATGATGGGCAAGGTGTGGCATAAATTGTTCAACAAGAACGCGAATCGCGCCTCGGACCTGTTGATGGTTGTGCACAATGATGTGTGCGGGCCATTCAAAATGGTGTCAAAGAGAGGTGTGCATTTTTTTGTCACATTCATTGATGGCTACAGCAGAAATATCCACGTGTACTTCATGAAACGGAAAGGCAAGGTGCTGGACCAAATGAATGAGTATTTCATCGCGGTGGAGAGTCAGACTGACTGGAAGGTCAGAGGGCTACGAAGCAACATCGGCAGAGAGGACGTAGGCTACAGTGAGTGGCTAAAGCAGCTGGGCATAAATTGGGAACAAACAATGCCATATTCCCCTCAGTCTAATTGCTTGGAAGAATGGGCGAACCACTTGCTGGTGAACATGGTGCAGAACATGTTGGTGGTTGCGGAATTGCCTCGATGCTTCTAAGCAAAAGCTGTACACATGGCAAGCTATACCATCAACCTCACTCCTTCAGCGTTGCTGAAGGAGAAGTTCAGTTGGAAGATGCCACAGGTGTTTTTGAATGGGTATAAGTCAAGTACGGCACACCTGAAAGTGTTTGAGTGCAAGGTGCATGCAATGGTGTAGGCTGTACAATGGCATGAGAGCAAAGTAGAGGTGCGGGAAAAGCCTTACCTCTTCCTTGGCTATGAGAGCGCACATAAGGTGTATCAGTTCTATGACATGTGTTATGAGGAGATAATCCCCAGCCGTGAGGGTAAGTTTGAGGAGCGACAGAGTTACATCAGCATTGATGACGTGGGCGTGATAAACTCTCCAAAGACAGGGGAGTGGCTTCAGCTCCTTGACTACGAGAAGAAGCCAGTGGACACCGAAGTTGAGGATGCGGTTCCAGAGTGCGGTGGTGCCGCATAGGTGGAAGCCAATGCAGGGGACTATGACAATGATGAAGCTGAGGAGGAGATCCACCAGAACGCTCCGATCCATGAGGCACAATGTGTGCCAAGAAGTGCACTCCTGACAGAATCCACATCAGGCATTGATGGAAAATCCTCTAGACGCACCGCCCGTCCGGGCAATGTTTCACCGGAGAGCGAGAGACCCTCATGGCACAGTCTGGGTGATATTTTTCCAGAGCGTACAGAGGCATAGACATCAGAGTAGAGCGATGAGATGCCACCACAACTGCCGCGCCGCAAAGGGAGGCAGTGGAGAGCGAGTAAGCACTTTGACGCAAGCACTGGCCAATGCATCGGCATGACATGATTCATACTGGTTGCATTGATAAAGCTGATGACCGTGTAAGAGAAAGTTGTGGGGCTCAAAGGATAGCAGTAGGACACAACCATTAAAATGGAGTTGGCTTCCATCACAAAAAGAACACGTGGAAGTTGGTTGACATGACGAAAGATGTCAAGGTCATTGGCTCAAAGTGGGTATTTCAAACTAAGTTCACGAAGGAAGGTGTGGTTGAAAAATACAAGGCACATCTCGTGACAAGGGAATACATGTAATATATTTCCTTTATGGTCTCATCAAGGAATATTCACCCCCGTTGCCAAGTTCACAAGCATGTGGGTGATCCTTGTGTTGGCAGCAGCAAAGGACATGGAAGTCCACCAAACAGGCGTGATAACGGCCTTCCTCAATGGTATCATAGACAAAGAGATCTACTTGGAGGTGCCCGATGGGGTGGAGGTACCAGAGGGCAAGTTGCGCAAGCTACGGAAGTCCTTGTACGGGCCAAAACAATCACCCTGATGCTGGTACCAGTAGATGGACAACTTCACTGCACAAGTTGGCTTCAAGCATTTTGATTCGTATCACTGTGTGTACGTACGCCGTAAAAAGCAGCTCCTTCAGATCATTGCACTCTACGTAAATGACCTGATTTTTTACGTGATACACCTGCAGAGCCTATAACGGTTGAAGGAGTAGCTAAGAAATAGATTCAAGATGTCAGACATGGGGGCGCTGGAGTACTACCTCAAGGTGAGCATCACCTGAACCAGATGGCGTGCACGCTTGATTTGGGCCAGGCCAAAGTAGTGGTCGGGGTGCTGAAGCAGTATCTTGTGGAGGAAAACAAACCAGTTGGCAGTCCAGTCTCTATGACCTATGAACTGAGTGCGGCAATGGTGTCGCAAGAAAATGAAGATCAGGTGGACATGGCAGGAATGCCCTACCTATTCGCGGTGGACAGCCTTAGGTACGCCATGGTGGTGACTCGACCAGACCTGGCCTGCACTGTGGATCAAGTGATCAGGTATGTAGCTGATCCCGGGCCACTACACTAGAAGGCGGTCAAGCGCAACCTCTGATACCTGCAGGCAATGTGGCTTGCATGCCTGAGGTTTGATGGCAAGAGTTAAGGTAAATGGAGGGCTCTTTACACACTGGTTTTTCAGTGCATCCCTTTGGTGTGTGACTTTGTCCTATATGAAGGATTTTACCCCTCTTAGTGCATGATTCTGTCCTATGTGGAATGGTGGAAATCCACCCCTATGTGAGGGGGTCCAGTGCATGGGGGCAGTGTATGAGGTTAGTACGCTTGTTCCCCACATAAAAATACACTGATTATGCACTCAGCGTATGATATTGTCTTCTATGGGACCTCTGACCCCCACTCCTATGGTGGGGTCCATTGCGTGGGGTAAGTGCATTAAGGCAGTGCGAGCGCACTTGTTCTCCATACAGAATTATACTTATCTCGCACCCAGTGCGTGACTTCGTCTTATGTGGATCATTAAACTCCACTCCTATGGGGGGTCCAGTATGTGGGGCTAGTGTATGAGGACACTGTGCTCGTTCTCCATACATAAATACACAGATGACACACTCAGTTCGTGACTTTATCTTGTGTGGAACCTTAGAACCCCACTTCTATGGAGGGAGTTCCAGTGCGTGGGGGTAGTGTATGAGGTCAGTGCGCTCGTTTCCAATATAAAAATACACTGACCACGTACTCGGTGTGTGATTTTGTCTCATATGGGACATTGGATCCCCACTCCTAGAGGGGATTCCAGTGCGTGGGGCTAGTGTATGAGGAGAGTGCACTTGTTCTCCAAATAGAAATGCACTGATCATGCACTCAATGCGTAATTTTGTCTTATATGGGACATTCGACCTCCCACCACGATGGGGGGGGGGGATCTAGTGCGTGGGGCTAGTGCATGAGGGAAGTACGCTTGTTTCCAATATGAAAATACACTAATCACACACTCAGTGCGTGATTTTGTCTTATATAGAACATTGGATCTCCACCCCTATCAGGAAGTCCAGTGCGTGAAGTAGTGTATAAGGGCAGTGTGCTCATTCTCCACATGGAAATACACCGATCAGACACTCAGAGCGTGATTTTATTTCATATGGAATATTGGACTCCCACTCATATGGGAGGGGATCTAGTGCGTGGGGGTTAGTGTACGAGGGCAATGTGCTCGTTCCCCATACAAAAATACACTGATCACACACTCAGTGCATGATATTGTCTTATATGGGACTTCTGACCCCCACTCCTATGGGTGGGTCCAGTGCGTGGGGTTAGTGCATGAGGGCAGTGCGCTTGGTTCCCATATAAAAATACACTGATCACGGACTCAATGCATGATTTTATCTCATATGAAATGTTGGATCCCTACCCCTTATGGGGGATCCAATACGTGGGTGCTGTGTAAGAGGGCAGTGCGGTTATTCTCCATATAGAAATACACTGATCTCGCACCCATTGCGTGACTTTGTCTTATATGGATCATTGGCCCCCACTCCTATGGGGGTCCTGTGCGTGGGGCTAGTGTATGAGGACAGTGTGCTCGTTCTCCATATAAAAATACACTGATCACGTACTCAGTGCATGATTTTATCTCGTGTAGAAGCTTAGACCCCCACTCCTGTGGAGGGGGGTCCAGTGCTTGGGGGTAGTGAACGAGGGTAGTGCGCTCGTTTCCTATATAAAAGTATACTGATCATGCGCTCAGTGTGTGATGTTTTCTCATATGGAACATTGGACCCCCACTCCTCCTCTACTCTCCTCTCCTCTTCTGTTCTCTCCTCCTCTCAGCTGTGTTTTTGTCTTCTCACACCGCCCTCCCCTTCTCTCCTGTCCCCTTGCCCCTCAACTTTTTGCTCCTCCCTCCCTCCATCGCCCCCGCACCTCCCTGCCCACTCTTTCTCCTGTCTCCTTTCTGTACCCTCCATCCTGCCCTTGGTCACGTACAATGTGGAGGGGGAAACAGGCCTGCTAGAAAGCAATCACAGTCATCACCCACACATTCACAATGATTCCACCGGGTATTGTGGTAACATCAGGAATTTTTTGTGCCATGAAAGGTAATGAAATGAGGGATTTTTACCATTCATGTTCGTATGGCATCCTCATTCGATAGTCAAAGACGAAGGAATGAGGAATGCCTTTCAATACATGGACGTTAGGCATTCGTGTTGTGTTGGAAACCTATCTGCTCTGCTTTCCATTTTGTTGCCCAGTTCAACGGAACAGAGCAACTCCGTCATCCATACTTTGGGAGCCTGGGTGAGGAAGTTGGTTTGTTTTCTTTGTGGACGTCATGTAGGGGAGCAGGTGGTGTCAGGTTGGGTTTCGTAGGGACAGATTTCTTTCTCTGAAAATGCATTGTCTAGGGCATGCAAGTCCCTTTTTCTCCACTATGAATGTACTTGAGACCAACATTGACCATGGCATTTGCATTATTAACTTGAAGCTCCATGGCCTCACTACTACACCCTCGAAACGATCAACTCAGTATTTGGGTTGCCGATGACGTTTACCCAGGTAGTTGGTCATTTTTTTTGTTTTTGCTTATGATGGGATGCCTTCGTTTTCATGAAACCGTGACACACGGTAATCTGCGGGCTTTGCTACATGTTCTCGTTGCTCACAAGGAACTGAGCTGCATGATGGTGACCTCCAATTGGTAAAGTCGGGGTGAGATCTGGCTCAGCATATGTTGCTTAACACAACTCTCCAGCGTTGTTGGTATGCAAATAATGCGAGGCGAGGGGATTGTCAACTGACGGTGATCTATGAATCCAAAGGTATCTTAGCGATTGAGAGGAACACTACACATCTTTGAAATAGACTCAGCTTGAACGACGCGAATGTCAGAGCCTTGTTTGATGTTGGCTTGTTGGGGTGATACATGAATTTTGGAATTATCAAGAATGCTGTCGGATGATTGTTCTGAGTAGGGCTCATGTTTGAGATGCGAAGGCTGGCCCCACTATCACAAGTGAGTTTGATGCTCGCTTGACTTTGGGGCCCTCCTTGTCACCAGCCACCACGCACTTGTTGGAATAAAGGTGAGGTAAACCTTCACCTACTACGGCTCCGTGCTACGAAAAACACAAAACAGCCAAAAAAACGATATTTTAGATCACCAAGGACTCTCTCATCTGCCAAATTGACAGCATCATTACCTTGACACGTCTTATCATCCATCGTAAGCTAAATCTTCTATAGACCAGCTGCTCACACTCAATGGGGGAACACACATTTCAGAGGTCAATGTAGCTCCAAACCGCTCAACCCCAAGCCGCAAGGTTACAACTCAAGTCCAAGATACACATTCGAGTGCAGTTAGTGAGTTCAATCCATGAGATGTAAATCTTGTGAGAACTTATGGATAATGGTGTTCACGAGACCAGAAGCACGATTATGAGCTCAGAATTGGAATTGCGATTCCAAAACCAGTCCCAGACTTAAAAAAAACCAAGGTTTATTTTCATGATTATGATATTATTCCTCTCTTAAAATCATCCTTTCTGAGTAAATATCAATGGAACAACATGAACATGTCTATTGTGTCTTCATTCATCCATGATTGGGCCACTTTCTTTCATCAATTATGTGGTTCATGAATACGGTACTGGGAATCAGGATTCTGAACCCAAGAGTCGGAAATGTGATTCCAATGTGGATCTTGGAATTGGAATCGCAATTCTGAGACCAGTATGAAAATCACGGTTTTAACTTCGATTCTCTGTTTTTGGCTTACAGCCTTACGTAGGGTTATGTGGCCCGTTACATGAAGCGCAGCCAATCGCTTGTGACTGGTTGCGCACCAGAGAGGTGATGCAGGCCTTTAAGGGTGCATCAGGTGTCCCCTCACCTCTAAGGCTGCCTAACCCGCACTAAAGAGAAGAAGAAGAAAAAAACTCACTTGTTACCCACTTCTACGAAACACACGTTTTTTCATCCTATTTATGGTGTCTTGCCATGTCAGAGTGCATGTCCGCTCTTCTCTACACTCTCCCATTCTGTTCCTCGCACCCATCAATCCCTCGTTCTCACCTACTAGTGTCATAGCACGATCAAAGCTCTGGCAATAAGAAGAGGGGTAGTGCTTTGTAGCAGCTGCTGCACCCGGCAAAAGCGCTGACGTAGTTGGAGGCAACGGTCTGAATAGTAGATGGTCATCTAATTGCTGCTGTAATGGAGATTTAAATGGTAGAAGCGGTAGCTCAGGTCGCACATGTGGCTGAGGCAGATGATACCGCTACTGCTGTTTTGGTAACTGCAAGATATGTCGCAATGTCAGCAACGGCTACTGCTTCAGGCCCTACGACAATCGCAGCCCTAGTGTAGGCATTTGCTATGCAGCATGTGAATGCCAAAGCAGAGGCACCTGTTGCTCTTACTACGGCTGTAAACATTGCACCTACTGATCCATTGGCTCCTATAGAAGCGATAAAAAACATGTGCAAAGCTCATAGTTTTCAATATCACATGTGTTGCTCCTTCTCTTGCCAACCGTTCTTCTGGACTAGACAATTTTTAATGCAATTGCCCGAGTATTGTCAGGGTGGTGACTCCCGCCATTTTTAGTAGGGTGTATGGCTCGTACCGCTTCAAGCTGTGTTTGGTGTGGACGTGATTGTGGTGGCGTCGGTGGAACGAGGCCTGAAGCGATAGCAGAACAACCACCTGGGATGTAGCACACCACACCTGTCGGAGGGACTGTCGCTCCTTGTCATACCGACAGAGAGGGTCTGCCTTGAAAAGCTTTGAGTGAATCAGCTCCTTAAGCATGAAGCAGTTGCCAATTTTGTGGCACTGCTGCTAGTCTGCTTGCATCACGAGACTGTACCCCCCAAGGTGTTGATGTTATCATGACTCCTACTGCCACGAGCAAGCTGTTGTCGTAGTCAAACGTTGTATTGCTCTACACTGCATGCCACAATGCTAGCCCACGATTTCACGGTTGTTGCTGCTGCAGGCTGGTGCTGGTTGGTGAGGCCAGTGCTACTGCCTGCGCCACTTGGTTGGTTCAAGTGGCACGACTCTCTTTGTCCCTAGGCTGTTTCCGTAGATGAACGCAGCCGCTGCAGTGCAACTGCTACACGGTTGCTATGTGAGTCTGGTGCTACTCCGTTTGGTGTACTCAATTCGCTTAAGTTAAAAGCACTTGCTAGTATGATGTTGATGTTGCTTGGAGCCTGTGCCATTGCCTTTGCAATGCGGCTCCCGTAGGAGGCTAACGTAAGCTGCTGCCGTAGGCTATTTCTTGGCCTTCAGGTTTTTTCCTGCAGCTAATGTAGACTGCTGCTTCTACTTGAGGCTGCTATAGGTGGCTGCTACCATAGGCATCTGTGCAGCCTGCTGATTGGCCTTTAGGCTGCCTCAATGGATCAAGTCTATATGTTGTAGGCTACTGCCATATCTTGCTTCTTCTGTTTTAGGCTGCTTCTGTAGCTGGTAACAACTACATGCTCGTCATTGGCATGGTGAGTGCGGTGGACAGCGGTGCCGGGTGATATGAAAGTGACAGCAGTGGGTGGACCTGTGATGCACACTGCCCTTGTGTGACTAGGTGTTTTGCACAAGGACAAGGCTGGTATGGTTTGGCGGAGACAAAGTTGTTGCCCGTTGAGGGTGCGGCACACACCGCCATGAAGGTGGGGTAGAATCTAGTCACAACGTCCACGGTGTGTGGACGTGGAAGCCCAAAGCCTAGGAAGGCTAGGGCTGCTACAACTGTCTGTTTGGTGTTGCAGAAAAATAACTTGTTTTCTGCTTGGCACAGAGGATGAAATTTGAGAAACGGAATGAAACTGAAATTTTAGAGCCGCCAAGGCTATTTATGGGAAAAAAATGGTGCATCAATGCTAGAGTGCCAAGCGCGCAATCTGACGGGAACCAGAGATCTGTGGTTCAAACTCATATGGGCAGATTTCTAGTTTTTGAGGCCCAAATAAAATTTGCATTGTAACCTTGTTCTGCGGCTGTTGGTGTGGAGTTTGCCGCGCGTCTCCAGTAAAAAAACATCAACAAGCTGCTCCCGCATCCTGCCGCTCAAGTATAACCCACCCCCCCTCCCCCCCCTCCCCTTGAGCCTGTGTCCCTTTGTTGAGTATTTTCCATCCAAAGTCTATGCCATCTGTTGTTAAACACATCACCCAAGCAGAGGCGGGTTACTTCCTTGGCACAGAGAAGGAGATAGAGAGAGAGAGAGAGAGAGAGAGAGAGAGAGGGGGGGGGGGGGGGGGAG
>SZWC01002421.1:217674-232576 GCA_023375785.1 Penium margaritaceum
AGATAGAGAGAGAGAGAGAGAGAGAGAGAGAGAGAGGGAGGGGAGGGGGGGGAGGATGGCTCTGAGAAGTCCACCCACCATCTGGCAGAAAAGTTGGATCTGGCCTGGGTATGGAAATCGGTATTGTTCTAAAAAGATTGATGTGAAAAAATGAAATGTTGCGAAAGCAACATCGGCGACACCTATCACGATGGCCTTGGGGCTGGGGAAACACTGATAGATTTTTCTGAAGAATCACCATCCCGGGTGACGATGAGGCAGTCGTTTTGGTAGGGTAACTTTCCAAAACCATGCATGAGCTACACATGAGTTGCTTCTTGGGTATGATTCCTAGTGCAATACTGAGCAGTGCCTCAAGGCCATCGAGGGTGAGTACACAAAGTTTGCAAGTGAGGCCATCGCTCTTGACCTCTCATATTTGCCTTCTGCTACCATTGTTGTTTGTACTTTCTTTTCCTCAACACATGATCCTGTTGTGAATGATACTTTAGCTATTTTTATGGCTCATTATCAGCATGATTTCCAATCGAAGTTGCTTAATCTCACCACTGGTCCTGCATTCTCCACATGGGTGTTTTGGCACATTGTTTCACTCAGGAGGAGCAGATGTGGAGGTCATTGCATTAATTTCCGCTGTGCTTGAGCATGTGATGGAGGAGACATGCATGTAAAATTTACATCTTTCCGCCCGCCACTCCATTGTGACAGGCTAGGTAGCATAACGCACCTTACCATTCCAGTTGATGACTACTGGATGTGTAGTCTCAAGCTCCTCCAACACGTAGGGACTGAAATGCCTGCTCAGTCATTATCCATCCTCACTTTGGTCAAGAAGCTCATCCCAGAGCTCTATGACCTCCTTCAAGAGGTTGATACAAATGAAGTAAAGAACCTTGTGTTGCAAACCATGCCTGGTCTAATTTTTGTTATTTTTTCAAGTTCTACTGACCAAAATAAATGAAGAAGAGGAAAACATCAAGAAAGAAAAAGGCAAGAAGACTAGGAGAGAGGTGGCCAGCCTCTCTCCTAACCATCTGCATATCCTATTTCTTTCTATTTCTATGGGAGCGGGGTCCGGTGAGAGATTATGGGCTGACCCATTTGGGTGTCCCACCTATCCTTGCTTAGTCGCAGCTGGATGCTCGACATCACTGAACGGGGGCCACTTATTCTGGCACTGATTGGCAAATCACGGAATTGCTTCGGATGTCTGACCAGTGAGCGACAAGGGCAAGGGCCAAGGAAGTGGACCATTGATTGATGATGTGGCAGATCAATAGCCTCGATTGATCCACGCCGTCGATCAATGTCCGATCAGGAGCAAAGGAAGGATGATAGGGGTCGAGTGAGGACGTGCAAGGATCAGGTCATCTGTCACAACCACGTGAGCCAAGACACAAACAAGGAGGAAAGGGACTTCTCCTCTCACAAGAAAATTTGCAACACTCAGTGTTTTTTTTTGGATTACCAAGAGTAGGAACCGGGGACAGAACATGGAGGTAAATCAAGAATTTAGTCCAAGTTACAACCCAGTTTATTTTAGCTTCCTTCTTACTCACTTCTTGATCACTTCAAGTGAGATTTGAAGCTCTGGATTCAGCAAAGTCCCCTCTTTACTCTCAGTACATCTCTTCTGAGTGTATGTCTGGAAGACGGATGAAAGAGTGAGATAGGTGGAGCTGTACTATCTGGAAGCTCTAAGCTGTGACTATATTTTGTTGCACAAATGGAGAAGATATTCCTGGGCTTACAATTTCTTGCATTTGGTATCAAAGCAGGGCTGTGTATTTCAAGCATCAATAGTGCCACTTGAAAATTATATAGTGCAGATTGACATCTCATGACATAAAAAAAAATCAGTGACAAACCATACTCATTATCTGTGGCAACCATGGCCACAGTTGGATAGAAACTTCAAGATCCCTCCGTTTGATGAGGACGACCATCACACGTTTGCATTGAACATGCAAATACTGTATCTCAACAAGGACTATGGGGAGCTGTTTCATATCCCATAACAGAGATGCTTGATCCCGCAGCAACAGCAGAATAAAGACTGCACTGGAAAAAATGATGTGATCAAGCCTTCTCCCTCTTTGCAATGCAATTGAACAACTTAAGTTTCTGATCAGAGACAACAACCCTGATCTCAACCCAAGAGTGGCCTGGAAATGTCTGAATGATTGCTACAACAAACACTGAGCTTGAAAACCTGCTGAAAGAATTTCATGGCCTGAAGATGGAGATGGAGAAAAAAGTTGAGAATCACATTGCACACCTGAAGACTCTTGGGATCAAGGAAATTGGATAACCTACTTTAGAGAGAACCATAGTAATAGGACTATTTTGTGGTCTTCCTCCAAGATTCAAAGATACATTTGACAGAATGACTGAACTCAAGGAGCAGTCAAGACCTTTTAAGATGAAATTAATGCTCTGAAAGTAGGCATGGGAGCCCTCGGTACAATGGTATAGAATGGAGCAGCTGAACAGGAAGCCACTGCTGATGCCATTGTTGCATGAACTGTGGCTGCAACAAGGAAGACCAACACAGGTATTCTGACACTTGATAAAGCACACGAAACCCTCATGATTGCCGGAAAAATATTTCGCAAAGTTGGAGGGGGAGATGTTGCACTCTACAACATGTGTAAAAACCCAGGCCCCCAACGGTTCAAGAATTTTGAGACATATGGTAAAAGGAGACATGGTCAAGGAATCTTCCCAAAAACCATCAAGACTTGCATTATCACAACAGCAAGCATTTAACCAGACCAGACAATGCCTCTCCCAGCAGGACTGGAAGACCTGGTCAAAGACCCTCTCCTGACAGATACGCAAATGAAGTCTTCTGGGATTGCCATCAGAAGGGATACATCAACCGATATTGTCCTCTGAAGAAGAAAGAACCCAACCATGGTCATTGAAAAAGTTGACGATTCAGAACAATTACAAACCCAAGCATTAGCACTTGTGGCTGAACTATTCTCCACCATCCGACCTCCAGCACCTGACACATCCACCTACACTTCCTCTGATTCTACAGATCTTAACCCTTACCTCACTCTCATGCAGATGGAAAAAAAGCACAGATGCAGGAAATTGTGATGGAACAAAAACAACATGTATTAGAAGAAGCTGGTTTTCCGGATTCAACTGTGCCTACACCCAGGAACTACTCATCTCCTGGCACAGAACCAACAACTACACCCACAACTATTGGAACTAGAAAATACATCATGGATGAAATGGCTTTCTGCTCCATCCACAGTGTGTTCCTACTAATGGCAGGCGTCATGGCATGGATCATTGATGCAGGATGCACCAGACAGATGAGCTGCAACAAGAATTGGTATGTGTACCACAAAGAGCCGCATCCACCAAGACCAGTCCGTGTTGGAGATGGACGGACAACACCTGCCTTTGGGATTGGAACCATCAGATTGGGGATTGAACTTGAGAGGAAGACAGTCACAAGGATCTTTGAGAACTTCCTCTATGCTCCCAACTTGGCAGAAAACGTACTCTCAGTATCCAGGCTCGACGACAAAGCACTATATGTCAATTTTCACACTGACAAGACATGCAAGATCATGTCTCCAACAAATCAGATTGCAGGAGTAGCTGACAGGGAGGGAAAGCTATCATTCTAAGACACACAACCAGAAACTGCTTCAAGAGGTACACCAGAGATGGCCTTTGCTGAAAGAGAAGACACTGGACCTCATGTCCCATCAGCTCCAGATCAAACTTTCAATAAAAACGTCCTCACAGCAGGTAAACTTTGGTATAAATAACTAGTGCACCTCAACTACAGCTCCATTGCAAAAAAATCTTCTCAGCAAGGAGATCATGATCTCCAATCTGGCTCCTGGCCATTCTAGACCTTCATGTGCAGAATGCTTGGCAGGTAAGTAAGACAAACATCATTTCAACACCTTCTCAAAAGGTGCTACAACCGAGAAACTGGAACTTCTACCCATGGATCTGTGATGTATCAAGTAAGCTTCACATTCAGGGAAACAGTATTTCTGGTCATCATTGACGACTACACGCACATGGTCTGGATCCACTTCTTTCGGTACAACTATGAATCCCCTGAGATCATCCAGACATGGGTTCGAACAATTGAAAATTAAACAGATCTCAAAGTGAAGAAGATCAAGACTGACAATGCTGGTGAACTTTTCAACCACGCTCTGAATAAGTTATATTCTCACAAGAATATTATCCACCAGAAAACTGTTCCAAAGATCCCAGAACAGAATGGTAAGGCTGAGAGGATGAACAGGAATCTACTTGAACGTGCCAGAACAACGCTACAAACTGCGAACCTGTCAACCCTCTCCTGGGCTGAAGCTATCTCCACAGAAACATACCTTACAAACAGGCTTCCATACAAAGAGACTTCCTGCTGGGTGCACTATCCCATTCCAAGCATGGACTGGTGATAGACCAGCGTTTGGATACATGAGGATGTTTGGGTGCACAGCCTATGCCTGGATACCTGCCGATGAACGCACGAAGCTTGAGGCCCACAACCGCAAGTGCCTCCTCATGGGATTTGAGGATGGTAGAAGTGCCTACAGAACGTTGGACCCAGCAACCGAAAGAAATTTCAGAAGCAGATAAGTGGAATCTAATGAGCAAATTCCCAAAAGTGGCACTCTCTCCAACACCACCCAACTCACTGTCATGTCCCATCAGCGTCAACCTGCCACTGACATCCATGCTCTGCAGATATTCTCCATGGACCCAACTTCAGATGAACATGAAGGCGTTCTGGTTCCTATCAATCCTCATGAACATGTTCCAACTGCAGCAGTTCACTATGGTGCACCTGCAGCTCCTGCCCCAGTTACTGGCCTTCAATGACCTCCACACAGATCTGCCAGAATGGCTGCACTACACCATCACACAGGAGATATCTCTGATGAATCTGAGTTGGCCCTGAATACAGAGGTCATGGATCCCACAAGCTTCAAGAATGCCTTGAATAGCTCAGATGAAACGGCTTGGTTCCAATCTGCTACTGATGAGATTGAGCAACTCCGCAAAATTCAGACCTGGACGCTTGTTCCCGGACCACCTGGTGTACCTGTAGTCACTTACAAGTGGCTCTTCAAGAAAAATCTGGTTATAGATGGTCAAAGAACTTGACGCAAAGCTGGCCTGCTTGCCAGAGGATATAGGAAACAACTTGGTGTCAACAACTATGACACGTTCTCTCCAGCGACAAAGTGTTCCTCTATCCACACGGTCCTTTCTCTTGCGGCAGGAGAAAATTGATATCTTCATCAAATTGATTTATAATCAGCATTCCTCAATGGAGATCTTGAAGACACGGTCTACATGAGCCAACCAGGATGCTTCATTCAGCCAGGAAAGGAAGACCTTGTATGCCTACTCCCAGAATCCCTACATGGACTTAAACAGGCACCAAGACAATGGAAAGAGACGATTCATTATTTCTTCTTAGCTCATGATTTGACATGTATCCATTCTAATCACTCAGTCACTCAGTTTTTTCGGGGTGTCATCCTGTATGTGGAAAACATGATTGTTTTTTGGAGCTCTCTCCCCAAAATTCTCTCCTTCAAGGAACAAGTTTCCACAGCCTTTGCGATGACAGACATGGGACCACTCACCTACTACTTGGGGATTCAAGTACAACAAGATGATCAAGAGCACACTGTCCACATGAACCAAGTTTCATACGTTCAATTGGTGGCTGAAATGTTTGGACTTGGAAACTCTGCTAGCATCGCAACCCCTCTGGTTCCTCATCATGGACTCACCAAACCATACACACCCGACATGGCCGCTGCACCTGCTGACGTCAAGGCATTTCCCAGCATGGTAGGATCCTTGATGTACACCTCAGTTGGCACCCGTCCTGACCTCTCCTATGCTTTCAGTATTCTCAGTCAAGGTTGCAAGTCTCCCACCAAAGATCACATTTTGGCAGCCAAGTGCTGCATCCGATGCCTCCACAGCACCTCTAACATGGCCATTCATTATAGGAAAACAGAACAGCTACTTCTTGTTGGTTACTATGATGCAGATCTCTCAGGAAATAAGACCACAAACAAATCCACCTCTGGATAAACACTTATCATCGATGGTGGACCCGTCAGCTGGCGGTCCAAAAAACAATTTGCAGTCGCTTTGTCCTCCACAGAAGTAAAACATGTCTCTGAATTAGAATGCACGCTGGAGGCAGTCTCCTCATGTTTCTGGGTTAATAGGGTTTTGAACAACTGCATCCAAACCCAATTCTCTGCAACAACAAAGGAGCCATTACATTGCCTGAAGATTCTGTTCTTCATGGAAGGACCAAACATATCAAACTCCAGTCCCATTAAGTCCAGAATGCAGTGCCTGAGGGTGAAGTTATCATGGATTATATCCCCACAGGTGGCTGAGGGTGAAGTTATCATGGAGTATATCCCCACAGGTGGCTGAAATTCTTACTAAATTCCTGAAATTCAAAAAAACATGCTTATCTCTGTCAGAATCGGGCCTTCATCTCCTTTGATGCTCCCACGATGCAAAAATGGAGGGGAAGATCTGCTTTCATTTTTACTTCGTGAGAGACAAGCGACCTGAGACACCTGCCCTGTTGGTATGGTGAGGGCAAGAATGGTGTCAAGACTTTGAGTGTTGTGTTGTAAAAGGATCCAAGAAACCAGCTCTGACGGCTGTGTGAGGATCAGTGAGTGCTTGTGAGGATGATTTCTTTCTCTTCCATCCTCTGNTCTCTCTCTCTCTCTCTCTCTCTCTATATATATATATATATATATATATATAAATCTATATACATATATATATATACATACATACATATATATATATATGTATATCCTGATTCATATCTCCTTCTTTCCCTATTGTGATTCAAGAGGCCTGAGACACCTACCCTGATGGTATGGTGAGGGCATGAGTGGATATGAGACTGAAACCCCTCTCTCCCACCATATATCCCTCTTTTCTATTCATTATCTGCCTGGTGCTTGCCTTCAGCACACATGTCACAGCAATACAGACAGGAAAACAAGTCCACGCATACAGGGGGGTTACCTCATGTCCCCTACCTTACTGCTATCCCTTGTCCAAAACATCCCATTTCAATATTTTATCTTCCATCATCATACCTACATGTCTACCTCCCACTTCCCTTCCTCATTTATTCCTTGTTCTCCACTCCTGGACTTCCGTGTTCACCATTCCTACTCTGCACCTTTCAGTGCAACTTGAGACATAGAGAGGGGAATGCTGGGACCATGTCTTGTCTACTTCTTGTTATGTTGTCAAGGTCTACTGAATACAAAAATCAAAGAAAAGGAAAAGGTCAAGAAAGAAACAGGCAAGAAGGCTAGGAGGGAGGTGGTCAGCCTCTCTCCTAACCTTTTTCCTATCCTATTTCTATCTATTTCTATGGGAGCGGGGTTCAGTGAAAGATTATGGGCTGACCTATTTGGGTTTCCCACCTATCCTAGCCCAGCTGTAGCTCGAGGCTAGAGGTTGCGGAATGCGGGCTACTTATCCCAGCACTGATTGCGCAAATGATGCAAATGATGCAAATGAGTCACGGAAGTGATTTTGGAGGTCTGACTAGCAAACAACAAGTGCCAGGGCTAAGGACATGGACCATCTATGAACGACGTGGCAGATCGATCGGCTTGATCGATCCAAGCCGTTGATCGATGTCCGGTCGGAAGCAGAGGGAGGAGCACAGGGGTTGAGCGAGGAAGCGCGAGGATCGCACGATCTGTTACAACCACGTGAGCCAAGACACAAACAAGGAGGACAGGGACTTCTCCTCTCACAAGACACTTCACAACACTTGGTGTTTATTCTTGGTTACTAAGGGGAGGGTCCAGGAGTAAAATGTAGGAGGTGAATCTAGTACTTAGTCCAGCGTTGTATCCCAGTTTTGTTTAGGTACCTTTGTTCTTGCTTATTGGTCATTTCAAATAAGATTTGAAGCTCTGGATTCAGGAAATTACCATCTTGACACTCAGTGTATCTCTCTTTAGTGTATTTCTGGATGAGGGATGAAAGTGTGAGATAGGTGGAGCCGATCTTTTCCACTGTACTATCTGGATGCTTTAAGCTGTGACTATTTGTTGTTTTATGAATGACATGCAAAAATTTTGTGTGGATATGGTCCATTTTTGTGGAGACGTTTGGTTAACTAGTCGCAGGGATGCTCCTTGGAAATGGGGATTAGGTGTCACCACAACATATTGTTGAATTTGTAACATATATAATATGGGGAAAAGTACTTTCTGCACCCTCTTTCAAACTGGAAAGACATTGTTGAAAAACTACGTTCCACAAGGCATCAAACATGCTGCTAATACACACGTGTGATGGGTCTTTGGTGAAGACACACGGACAATCGTGAAGAACGTACAAAGGTTGTACTTTCCTAATGTTAGCGAGAGCCAAGGGATTATGCGAGTGACATTGTATGTTGCATGCAAAAGATCTGAGTCGCAGAAACTACACCTGTGTGTGGTTTTTTGTGTGTGAATGTAGAGTAACAATGTGGTGGATGATAAGCATTCACTAACTTGATCCTGTGCACGCTGTTTTGGTTGCATGGTCTGCAACATGACTTATTCAATGATCAAACCTCCTTAAGAAAATCATGAACTGGGATGGTTTGAAGCAAAGGGTGGGAATGTAGCGCATTAACCATTTGTATGGTTAAGATTATTTTTTAATTATCATAATGCAATTCAGGGACCCGATGATCATGTTTTGAGGAGCCAGAGTTCAGAAAAAACATCTGGGCTACGTTCTAGTTGGATTCTAGCCTGTAAAACATCCCATGACCAGATTTGAGGCAAAAGCAGTGTCGTGATGGTAAATCCATCATGTCAGTCATCCTCCACTCCTAAAAGGTTAAGGGCCATGATTCCATGTGGTGCTTCCATGTGATGTACTAAGGATTAGGATGAATGTTTGTTTCATTGCTGCCCTATGATGACCTTCTCTGTTTTGCCATGATGCGTCTCAACCAAAATGGCTAAGAAAGCCAGTCACTTGGTCTCCTTGGACGAATCTTCTAAGGACCTGCAATTTGGTTCCATATTTAGTCGTAAAACATCATAGAGCTATTACACCCGTCCTCTCATTCAGGAAATCAGGCTTTGTCATCACTTAACAAGTTTATAGCCGGTTCCTATCTTACCCTTTCAATCTGATGTTCCCATAGGTCTCCCCTCGACCCCTCGGCATTGCTGTTGGCCCTGTTCATCCGACAACCATCATTGGATACTCCCTTGTCTTGGACATTTTCCACAAAGTTCTTTATTTTTCAGTGTGGAAATAGGTTACGAATTGCTTTGAACCCAGGGGCATTGTTACTTTAGCCCTTGATCCCAGCATGTTGTGGCAGGTTGTAAATCATCTACTGCCACATCCTACATCCTATGAAGAAGGAACTAGATACTTTTGATGAGGATGGGGTCTAACGATCGGTTTACCCCCCACTTTCCAAATCTGTCTCTACGTGTTACATGTACCGATGGAAGCCCAACGGCTCAGCTGGTACAAGGCACACCTGACATCATGGGGTTATTCCCAAATACATGGGAGTGGTTTTAACATGTATGTTTCTCCAATGAGTGGTACACTACTACTTGAGATCTCTTGATTTGAATAGCTTACCATGTCTAAGATTTTGAAAAAATATATATGATCAATGGGTTTTGAATGGAAATCTCAATGAAGGGTTGTACATCATCAATTCTTCTAGTTAAGTTGTATTCCTTAACAAGCTATGGTGGTTAAAAATGACGTTATAGGGCATCAAGCCGTTGGATATTGGAACACTCGATATTGGAACACATATGTCACCTCCATTATGGGGAAAAGGGGGTATCATTGAAACTATGTCGATCCCGATCCGTTTGTGATTCCACCTACAGAAATCTTCATAGAAATATTGGTCAACATTGATGATCTCCTCGTAGCCTCTCCCAACACAAAGGATGTTTAGGATGCGAAGAATGTTTTTCATTCAGTGTATATGAGGGAAGAACTTGAAACAGCTCGTGCATTTCAGGGAATGGATCTTGAGCATGAGCAACAATACCATATGCTTCGTGATTAATAGGCAACATATGTGCAGACATTAGGAGAGCAATTTAAAGTGTACCTGGCTGCCATGCTGGTTGCTTTTTCATCCATGACCACAGCAGGTCAGAGACTACCAAAGCCCTTGAGCAAGTAAAATCGATGTCAACGTCTACCTCTGGGCAATCTGGTCGTTTTTGTGTGCAGACACCAAAGAGTGTGCAGATGTTGTGCTCTCTGTTAGCTTCCTTGCAATGTTTTTTAAATCGTCAAGTGTAGTTCTTGAAAGCCATGATCCACATTGCATAGTACATGCTTTCTATAACGCACTTAGGGTTGTGCTCTTGTACACAACCCTCTGTTTTTAACTGCTACAGGGACAGCAATAGGACACATGACACTAAAGCTCAGAATCAGATTGGTTGCATTTTCCTTCTTGAAGGGAGAGAATCGTCCTTGAAAATGGGAAATAGTGCTGCGTGGCCATAACATTTAGATAGGATGATTACGTGGCACTCCACTCAGGTATTTGTGGAAGTGTTTGGTTGTTTCATCAACTCTAGCAAATTTATCTTCACATCTACTCCGTCAAATTGTGTTGTGACAACCGAAGCACCGAATGGTGAGATGCACTATTTTTGAAAAGGCTTCATCAATGTTGAACACCACGTTGTTTTGGGCCACATTTCTTTATATAAAACATATTAATATGCACCCACACATAAGAACAACGAGCTGGGTTTCTAACAAAATCACAAAGTAGTAAAGTATTATGGGATGCTATAGATATGGTTGGCTGAAAAACTGGTTGTGATGCGCCTGATTTGCCTGCTTGATATGTTTTTCTTTTGGTCTTCCTACGTTCAAGTGAGAGAAGAACCTGTGACACAAATGACAACGTAGTGGGATTCATACTTCATGTTCAAAGTAATAGGATTTGTACCACATATCTACGATGGACCTTGGCATCTGAGAACATACTTCTTACTTTATCATACTTATTTGTTACGATTTTGCTGCTAGGTAGCTTTGCACAAGAGTTTACAAGACATGAGAGATGGTGGAGAAAGTTCTGATTTGTGTTCAAACTTGCATATTAGTGCCATTCACTTAGTGCTACATGCTACCAACAGGGAAATTCCATTGGATGTTCCTTGCATCGTCTTTTTTTCCACCGTAGTTTGATCAAGGATGTACGATTAAGCCCCCCTTCCCCACCATGAATGAGCTGCGAGTAGTGAAGTTTATATGTTTCCTTGCTTCCTTGAGTGCCAGATTCGCACAACCTTGTTCACTTGTATGTTACTTCAGATGATCAACTTGGAATTGAAGTTACGGGGGCTCCCAGAGGACATGCTGCACGTATCTACACATTCGAGATCCTGAGCAAACAGACATGTCCATACAACAGATTTGAAAATATTGTCGGTGTGCTAGCAGCAATGCCAAAGAGTAGACAAAACTTAGAAGGAATGCATCAATGTGCCGATGTCGTTCTGAAGTCATCGTGTGGCTATTTCCATCATCAATGTCAACGTTATGAGAATTTTTGAAAGGGAAGCAGGGTTAACAGTGGCACACAACAGCTATCACTGTCGGCATGCCGGGTAAATGGCCTACGAATATGATTGTACCATGGATACTAAGGCAGAAGATTGACTTTTTTTTTTCGAAGGGAAAACCATGAAAAATTAAGGCCTTTTCTTTCTTAAATGCGGCATCATGAGCTAATCTAACTTCTTCCACACAAGGTTGTGATTCAACCAAAAAAAATTCAAACACTAAACTACGAGATGGACTGCGACAGAAACTGCGTAGTCATTGATATGCATTCTCTTTGCATATCCTTGAACCAGCTTAAAGCCATGCAGGTTCATACCTGGAGAGAGTTTTGAGTCAAATACAGAGGGAGGATCGTACGTCACGCTATCAACAGGCAACACCATTGTCTTGGTATACCACCAAATGATTTGAACTGAAGAGAACAAACACATTGTCAACTTCATTTTTCTCCTCACCCCTCTCACGTTTCATATGCATGACGTTGAGCCATTAAATTCTTAAAATAAAAAAGCAAGTATGAGAAGATAACAATGAGAAGCCATGGAAGATAAGGAGGAGGAATAAAAACAAGAGGGAAAAGAGGAAGAAGAAGAATAACACTAAGAAGAAAGAAAAGGCTGATCATGAAGACGATGATGAAGACGGAGAAAAAATTAAGATGGAGATTGAGAAAAAGAATGATAAGAAGAAGTAGATGAAGCTGAAGATGATGATAATGATGATGCTGATGACGACGACGATTACGAAGACAATGACGACGACGACGATGACGACGATGATGATGATGATGATGATGATGATGATGATGATGATGATGAGGATGATGATGATGATGATGATCACAATGATGGTGGTGGTGGTGGTGATGACGATGCGAAGCACGGGGACCAGGAGGATGATGCCGATGATCATGATGATGAAAAAGAGAGAGCAGTTCTTCAATATGCTGGGGGAAGATTTCTTTCCATTCTTATTTTTTTATTATGATAACGCGTGTCAATCTCTTGAGGAGGATGCAGGAGGGGTTATGCTTGCTCCGACCCACTTGTTCTGACAAGAATTACAGAAAAGCTCTAAATCTACGAAATTATAACCTAAATTCGTTTCTTGCGTCTCGCCAACACGCAAAAATCTTCATTATGAATCTTGATTGTGAAGACTAGTGCTAGTAGCGCCCCTCAAACGAAAAACATTGCAAAGCTTCCTTGTATATTACATTTCGTAACATCACAGAACATTATTGTAATTGATGAAAAAATACCCTGAACACTTGTTGAACTCACCCGAGAGGAACGTGAACCCACGCGACAATGGTATTGTCACAGGAAATGCGGCTGGATTCTTCCGGCGGATGGAACCCTCAAATTTACACGTTAAGTTTTTTTAAATATATTTCTCTTCATCCGTCATCTCTTGGCGGAGCATCTCAACATTTGCTGCTTACCTGGTGAATAGATCACGTGGGCAGTCGGGTTCAAACATCGTTTGAATTTATTCGCTTGTGCAGCCTTCTAGCCCGAGTCGGTTACGACCAGTTGAAACAAAAATAAACTTTCAGAAGTCCTTTGTCACACCTCAGTTTCTTCGTCGATGCGTGCTGTGCTTTTCAAGGTCCGAACACGTCATTTGCCTGGTGCAGATGCAATTCTGGGATTTGACGGTGGACTCCAAATCCACTGCTGAGCTCTTCTGTAAGATAGGAGCTCTGCGCGTGCAAGTCCCTGGAGTCCCAACCCCCGTCCTAGTAACGGCATCTTTGGACCCTGTGACCCCCTTATTGGACCACTCTGTCGAGACAGTGGGCATCATTGTCAGCAAGGTGCCAAGAGGCTATAGACCAGGGGACATCGCCAAGATCTTGACCTCCCCCCTCACAAAAACTCGGATGGCACCACCTCCCCCCCATCCTACGCTCTGTCCTCCACCTCCACCCTCTCAAGCGAGTTGGTAGGGCCCCTAGTACCCTCAGCGGCTCCGCCCTCGGCCCAGTTGACGACCTGAAGTGCCAGTTAGTCAACCCCCGCCTCTTCTTCCCCAGTCTACCCAACAATCCTATGCTCATATCCTTTGGTAGCGACATGTGCACGCATTGCAACCGGGCTCACAAATCTTCCGTCCACGACGAGTTCCCTGTCAGAACCTCATACAGGGAGCTCCAACACCTTTCTCTTGCTGAAGCCAAGGTGGCCCACCTCTCAAACCTTCCTCTCACACCTTCATATCAGGGCCTACGAGATGACCAAGATATCCTCCTCACCTCCCCGGGCCCCCATCCGGAACAGTGGCAGTGCAACCGGAGGCTCTGTCGGTGGTCCTGGGGTCGCGGGGTTAGCAGTTTGAACGCCCACCTCACATCTCTTACCCACACCTCGCCCTCTCCACTCCAGGTCCCAACTTCCATGTCCCTCGGGCGCTTCTTTTGCGAACACCGCAGGACGCTCCCCGGGAACTAAGCGTTGTGGTCCACCTTTCCTTGCAGGAGAGCGGACCATAGGAGACTCTTGTGATGTCTTACAACTATTGATTGTGCTATTCCTTGATTCGAGGCTGCTCAGGCTGGATATTTCGTTGGTGATCATTTTGGATGGGCCCCTAGGGGTGGGACGGGTTTTGCGGATGCAGGCTAACGACGGGCTTGGGTGCTCGCTCACATGTGTTGCTGGTAGCACTATCCCTGGCTTAGCAGTGGTTGGGGTCCCCTTACTCCTTCTCCATTGACTTGTGTTTACGTCAAGTGTTCTTTGTAACGGAAGTGTTTCTCCACACATCTGCTTGTGCTAATATCTTCAAGTTTGTGCCTCTTGACCTAATGACAAATGAAATGCTGCTAACAGAATAGGTTCAAATGAGGTGTAAGAAGTGGGTCTGCAGCAGCTGAAAGCGGTAGTGTCAACCAAATATTGCAGCGTTCATGCATGCAAATCCACTCCCATTCTCTTACAAATCTGCCCCCATCCCCTCCCCCGCCCAAATCTCCCAGTGTCAACTTAAGCCTCTTCCGCCTGCGTATCTAAGGGCCAAGGAGAGTAAGTGTGAGAGAGCAAAAATGAGAGAGCAACGAAGTGAGGATAAGAGATATTGAGAGAGAGAGAGAGAGAGCGAAAAATGATTGAGAGAGAGTGAGAGCAAGTTAGAGAGAGAGAGAGGGTGCGAGCGAGAGAGGGAGAGAATACGAGAGAGAGAGAAAGAGAGAGGGAGAGAGAGAGAGAGAGAGAGAGGGAGGGAGGGGGAGAGAGAGAGAGAGAGAGCG
>SZWC01002422.1:1625-15806 GCA_023375785.1 Penium margaritaceum
GCGAGTGACTGTCAGTGATTGCCAGTGATTTACAGTAACTACAAGTTATTGCCAGTGATTACCAGTAACTGTCAGATGTTACCAGTGATTGAAAGATATTGCTGGTGATTGCCAGTGCCTACCAGTAATTGCTAATGCTTTCCCACAATTGCCGGTGTTTACCAGTGCTTCTCAGTTGTTTCCACTGATTTCCAGTGACTGCCAGTGATTTCTAGTGACTGCCAGTCATTTCCAGTGATTTCCAGCAATAGCCACTGATTTTCAGTGATGACATGTGATTTGGAGTCATTGCCACTGATGACCAGTGGTTCCCAGTTAGGTCCAGTTATTTCCAGTGATTTTAAGTGATTTACAGTGATTTCAGGTGATTTTTAGTGATTCTAATCGATTGCCAGTGATTACCAGTACTTAACAGTGATTTCCAGTGATTCCCGGTGTGCCAGTGATTGCAATTGATTAACACTTTTTTTAATTGATTACCAGTGAGTTCTAGTGATCACCATGAATCACCAGTGGTTAGCAGTCATTTCCATTGATTGAAAATGTTTACCGATGATTGCCAGTGACTGCCAGTAATTGAAAATGATTTCCCGTGATTTCAAATGATTTTGAGTGGTTGCAAATGATTGCCAGTGATTGCCAGTGTTAGCCAGTGATTGCCAGTGATTTCCAATGATGACCAATGATTGCCACTTTTTTCTGTTACTCCTTGTAACTACCCAGGATTGCCACTACTTGCCAGAGATTTCATGTGATTGTCATTGATTCCCAGTATTTTCCAATGAATGCCAGATTTTGACTTTGATTACCAGTGATGGCCAGCAATGACGAGTGATTGCCAGTGACAGCCAGTGATCGCCAGTTATAGCCAGTGATTTCCAGTGATCGGAAGTGATTTCCAGTGATTGCCACCTTCAATCTGTACTTGCCGGTGATTCCTAGTGAATGCCAGTGATTGACAGTGATTTCCAGTTATTAGAATGATTGTCAGTGATTTCCAGTGATTTCCATTTATTGCCGGTGACTGCCGGTGATTGCCAGTGATTGGCAGTGATTGCCTATGATTGCAAGTGATTACCACTGATTTCCAATGATGTCTAGCGATTTCCAGTAATTTCCAGTGATTTCCAGCAGTTACCAGTGATTTTCAGTGACTTCCAGTGTTTTCCAGTGATTGCCAATGGCTTCCAGTGACAAAAAATCATTGCCATTGATTTTCAATGAATGCCAGTGATTTCCACTGATCAGAAGTTATCGCTAGTGATTACCATTGACTTCCAGTGATGACCAGTGATTGCCAGTGATTGCCAGCAAATGCCACTGGTTTCCAGTGATTGCAAGTGATTTCCAGTGATCATAAGTTATTGCCAGTGATTGAAATTGATTGCCACTTATGTCCAGTGATGACCGGTGACTACCAGGCATCACCATGAATCACCAGTGGTTAGTAGTGATTGCCATTGATTGCTAACGATTACTAAGAACTGTCAGTGACTGCCAATGATTGTAATAAATTGCCAGTCATTGCCAGTAACTGCTAGTGACTGCAAGTGATTGCCCATGATTGCCAGTGATTGCCAATGATTGTGAGTGGTTGCAAACGATTGCCAGTGATTGCTGGTGACTGCCAGTGACTGCCAGCAAATTCCAGTGACTGCCAATGATTACCAGTCATTTCCACTGTTTCCCCAGTAACTCCTTGTAGCTACCAGGGATTGCCACTACTTGCCATTGATTTCCTGTGATTGTCGTTGATTGCCAGTGATCTCCAGTGATTACCAATGAAAACCAGATTTTGCAAGTGATAACCAGTGATGGCCAGTGATGGCCAGTGATGACCAGTGATTTCCAGTGACTGCCTGTGATTGCCAGTGATTGCCAGTAGTTTCCAGTGATTTCCAGTTATAGCCAGTGGTTTCCATTGATTGGAAGTGATTGCCAGTGATCGCCACAGATAATCTGTACATGCCAGTGATTCCCAGTGACTGCAAGTGATGGAAAGCAATCTCCAATCATCACCGTGATTGCAAGTGATTTCCAGTGAAAGCCAGTGATTCCAAATGTTTTCCAGTGATTATCAGTAATTTTTGGTGATGTCCAGTGATTCATAGTGATTACCAGTGATTACAAGTGATTTCCTGTCACTGCCAGTGATTACCATAGATTGCCAGTGATTGCCAGTGATTACCAGTGATGTTCGGTGATTTCCAATGGTTAATAGTGATTACCAGTGATTTCCTGTCATTGCCAGTGATTAGCATAGATTGCAAGTGATTTCCAGTGAGTCCCAGTGATTGCCAGTGATGTTCAGTGATTTCCAGTGATTCATAGTGATTACCACTGATTTCCAGTGATTGCCAGTGGTGGCGAGGAATTGTCAATGATTGCCAGTAACTGTCAGCAGTTACCAGTGATTGCCAGTTGTTTACAGTGATTGGCAGTGACTACCATTAATTGCTAGTGATGAAACATAATCTCCAGTGTTCACCAGTGATATTCAGTAATGACCAGTGATTGCCAATGACAGCCAGTCATTTCCAGTGATTGCCAGTGATTATCAGTGATTGCCAGTAATAGCCAGTGCTTTCCAGTAAGTGAAAGTGATTGCGAGTGATTTCAACTGATTACCGGTAATTGCCAGTTCTTCCAAGTGATTGCAAATCATTGACAGAAAATGCCAATTTTTACCCATAGATTCAGCAATTTCCAGTGAATTTCAGTGACTGCCAGTGATTGCCAGAAATTGCCAGTTATTGCCAGTGATTGGCAGTGATTGCAAGTGATTACAAGTAATTCCATGTGATTGCCAGTGATTCCCAGTGGTTATCAGGGTCTGCCAGAAACGTTCAGTGACTTCCAGTGATTTCCAGTGATTGTGAGTTATTGCCACTGATTTCCTGTGTTTTCCAGTGATTACCAGCTATTTTTGGAGATNCAGTGATAGCCAGTGAACACCAGTAATTGTCAGTGATTACCCATACTTGCCAGTAATTGCCAGTGATGACCAGTGATTGCGAGTGATTTCCAGTGATGACCAGTGATTCATATACGTGTTATCACTGAAAAGTACTTGTATTCACTGGCAATCACTGGAAATCACTGGCAATCACTGGTCATCACTGGCAATTACTGGCAAGTATGGGTAATTACTGACAATTACTGGTGTTCACTGGCTATCACTGGAAATCACTGGCAATTGATGGCAATCACTTGCAATCACGGGCAATCACAGTCAATCACTGGAAATCACTGCCAATCACTGGAAATCACTGGCAATCACTGGTCATCACTGGCAATTACTGGCAAGTATGGGTAATTACTGACAATTACTGGTGTTCACTGGCTATCAGTGGAAATCACTGGCAATTGATGGTAATCACTTGCAATCATTGGCAATCACATGCAATGAATGGCAATCACTGCTTATCACAAGCAATCAGTGGCAATCTTTGCTGGTCACTGGTAATCACCGGAAATCACTGGCAATCGCTGGAAATCACTGGCGATCACTGGCAACCACAGGAGATCACTAGTCATCACTGATTATTAATGGCAATCACTGGAAATCACTGGCAACCACTTGCAATCGCCAGCAGTCACTGGAAATAACTTGTAATCACCGGCACTCACTGGAAATCACTGGCAATCACTGGTAATCACTGGTGATTACTGGAAGTCACTGGTGATTACTGAAAATCACTCTGTCACTGGCAGTCACTGGCAATCACTTATCATGACAGGTAATCAATGCTCCAATATCTCTGAGTGTCACCTTGTACAACTGAGGGTAGGTTTCAGAGATATCTCCATATTGTACAACTGGAAATCGCCAAACTACCCCGCCGGAACACTTCTTCTACCATTTACCCACTAGTGTTTAAACACTCCCCTGTTGTCCTCTGGACTCGGGCATCGGATTTTCTAACATGCCCTTCCTGTGGTCGAGCTCACATCTGTGATGTGGCTAAACAGAAGGTTGTTTCATTTGTTTATCCAGGAGCCCCATGTCCAGGCCTGAAAAAACATGTTTGACAGCCGGGCGTCCTTGTGGCTGGTCAACTCTGTTGAATCTTTTTGCCCCTTGTTCAGTGTTGTAGGACGGATCAGGAATGCTCTGCCCCTTGTGGAGGTATCACCCCTAGATCCATTGTAGTGTGACTCAACTATGCTCTGTCTCTTGTAAGATATGACCTGTGAGTACACCGTGTGGGTGACTGCTTATCTTAGCCATTTTGTTGATTTGGCCAGGTGAGAGGTCATGAGTTTGATCCTGGCCCCATGCACATCTTGTTTGCTGTGGAAGCTTCCACGAAAGAAGTTCCATAGATTCTTGGACGCTACATGGTTGGTCTGTCACATTGACACTAGGATGCTTATGTGTCAAGCCCACAGTGGAAGTCTATTGGTGATTTGGCTGGTTCACGCCACTTCCCAGGAATGTGCTTTTGAGTTCTGGGGCTGGACAGATAGCCATAAAAAGACTTGTCTTGCATGTTAATCAATGAACCCTTACTTGATGCTTTCTTGCGTATTGATAACTTGAGCTCTTCCTGAGATGTAGTGCTAAGGCGTTAGTACTGTTGAAGGTGAATTGTATGCCTAATCAAGTTTGGGTTACATGACACATATCAACAAAGGAAGAAGGCCTAAAAATCTTTGTGAGCTTTTTGTTTTTGCGGCTTCTCTGCCAGAGGTGGTTAGCTCAGTAGCTAACAAAGGGTTATGGGCCCACTCCTCTGGTTAGGGAAGTTTCACGCACTCAACCGCTAAGGTCACAAGCAGTGAGAGCCCCTTTGCTCTCACCCAACTTCTTCGTTTGCAGGGCAACATCATCAGGAAGGGAATGCAACACATCTGCACCTTTCTACCTTAGGAGTTGACATCAACCTACATCAGCCTGCATCAGCGTACATCTGCTTGCAATGGCCAACGTGAATATGGGAAGCAGTTGCCTCTTCTCACCAACAGCCTACTACGGCCTCAAACACAGGTTCATCGGCATCAACAACAAGTGCAGCAGTTGTAGTAGTTGTAGTTGTAGGGATGGCAGGGACAGGGGAACCAGGGAATCATTCGCCCATCCTCAAGTTTAATTGAAGCGGTTTGTGCTCTGAAAGTGACAGTTTGAAATCATCATGGATGACAAAGATCCGCAAGGATATCTTGACAGAACTATCCCAGCACCAAAGGAGGAGACTTCTGACCCTGTGGCATGGATCAAGCTCAACAAGAAGGCTCTCGCCATTCTTGTGTCCTCCATACAACCCTCAGTCCTTTCACACATCAGCAATTGTACAGTGGCAGCCGTGGCATCTCCAAACTCCGCAAGGTATTTCAGTCCTCACATGCCAACTGTCTCTTCATTCTACAAAACCTCATTAGCATGAGGCTTGGTGAAGGGGAGGATGTCTCCGCCTTTATGCAGAAGTTTGCAACAAGCCACCCGCATGGGGTGGGACCTGAAATCCGATATGTAGGCCATGATTTCTTTGATGATCCTGTCGGAACATTGGGGCCCAGTGATAACAGTGAGTGGAGGGTGGACTGAAGATCAAGCTTCCTATACCACCATCTCCAAGCATGTGTGGAATGAATCCGTGCATCGTAGCAACAGTGAAGCACACATGGCTGCCTTTGCCTCACACAGCAGTAGTACCTTCCACAATACCTCCTCCTCTGGATACAAGGGAAACAACAGCATTAGTAACAGTAGAAGGGGTGCAAAGTGTTAAAGATTTGCCCCTCTGCATGCCCAAGTGCGGCGCCGGGAGGCGCCGACGGGCCACCAGAGAGAGGAAATTCCTCGTCGAAGGATCTGGTGAATCCAGAATTGCTCGGATCCTAAAATGGAGGATTACTCCTCAAATTTGACAAGTTGTTGAATCCGGTGGAAATTGTCTCACCAGAATCGGACAAGTAACGAGGGAGATATGGGCTTCCAAAGTTGGGGTGTGCGCGGCGGCTCTGGGAGTCGGCCGCGGTTTGACCGGAGGTGGATAATCCACCTGACCGAGTAACAAAAGTCCATTTGGAGATTTTTCTCCGGAAGGGCTGCCGAGGCGTCCGGCGAATGATCCGCCGGATGCCAATAGTGCAGTTTGTTACTGAGGGACTTAGCCAAATTTCTGGCTCGGCGTCCGGAACTCAGTAGTACATTTTGTTACTCGGGGACAGTCGAAATTCCGACTGCAGGTCCGCGAACAGGTTTCGACCCACATCCATCCCCATCACCAAACTCGTTGATAAGCTCATCGAAACAGACCCCAAAGGCGCAAGGGGCACCGCCACTATCCATAGGGACATCTGCGCCTCCGGAATGGGGTTTTGATGGGTCCTTGATGTGTGAAGGCGCCTCGGCGGGCGACGTGGTGCGCGCCGCCGAGTGAGCGGCTGGTTTGGGGTGCTGCGCTTTGAGTAACGTAGTGCAAGCTACGGTTATCCGAATCGCACACAGTTTGATGCGTTGGAGAGCTCATGACTATCCCTACAAGTATTTAGATCATGTTGATGTTCAAAAACTAATGCAAAATTGTGTTATTCCCTTCGCAAAAGTGACTGTCTCACAACTGCCTTCAACTCCCAGAAACATAGCTTGAGGCGACCAGAAAGCTCACGCTTAGACTCAGAACCACCCGCACAAACGAAGCCGTGAACACCAAGTAGACCCTTCCGGCACGTTGGAACTGCCTCACCCGGGGGCAATTTTTTGACAAACGGTCATGGGCCCACGGCCCTGACCAATCTACACATCGCTCACAACGTTCGCGGCGGACGGGACTGTCGTTAGGGACGACATCGCCGTCAAGCTTTGAGGTCCCGGAGTTGAAGACTGCGCAAATGGCGCAGAATGAGACGCAGCCCATCCAGAAGTATGCAGGTGGCCCTGGCTACGAGCTATGGAGGTGGCACTTCGAGCTGCACCTAGCGCATAAGGGGCTGTTGGAGGTCATGAAGGGAACGGAAGTCCTCGACGAAGCAACAGCGACAGCAGCGCAGAAGGAGGCCTTCACAAAGAAGAACACGGAGACGCTCATGTTGCTGGTGTCCAGGACAACCGAGTCGCAGTGGGGCTACTTCCAGGGCTGCAAGCTGGCAGCCGAAGCTTGGCTAAAACTCTGTGCCATCCATCAATCCAAGTCGCTGGCGAACAAAATCTTCGCAATGAAGCGACTCCTGAAAGTGAGAATCGAGGAGGGAGATGATGTCATCACCGCCATGCAGCAGATCGAGTCGCTTGCCTCACAATGCAACAACGTGGGGTGGAAGATCGACACGCAGCTGTAGGCGATGGCCCTCCTCATGACCCTTCTTGACAGTTGGAGCCCTCTCATTACAGTCTTGGGAGGATGGGCAGAGGACAAGCTCACCTATGGCGCGGTCGCAGAGTACATCCGCAACGAGGCACAGCGACATAGCTGCGGGGAGTCCTAGTCGTCCTCATCGGCCCTCGTCACCAAAACGTGTGGTGGCGGAAGCGGGGCCGAGGGAGGTGGCGGACATGGCGGAAGCAAGAAGGGTGCCAAGAAGGGTGCGTGCCGTAACTGCGGCAAGGAAGGCCATTGGGCCCGTGAGTGCACCGAGGAGACAAAGGCCGGCGACAAGGACGCCAAAGGCAAGAAGGCGCTCCTCAATGGCACTCAAAACCACTATGTCAAGAAGGCCGACCGGCTATGCCTTGACTTCGGAGCGGAAGAGCATACCCAGGGCGAGAAGGTCTGGTTCATCAACTACACCAAGTCCAGCAAATCCATGGTAGTCGCAAACGACAAGGTCGAGCTGGCAGCTGGCCAAGGAGACGTGGACGTGGAGGTGGTGGTTGGTGGAAAGCGGGTGCAGCGTGTCATCAAGGACGTGCAGCATGTACCTGGCTTGGCTGATACTCTAAGTGTTAGCCGCCTGACTGACAAGGGGTATGAGGTGCTCTTCAAGAGAAGAGGGACAGTCGTGCGGAAGGACGGTGGCGGCGAGCCTGTGCTGGAGGCTAAGCGCGAGGGAGGCCTCTACATTGTGGAGACCAAGGTGATCCGCGCGGTGACACATTCAACATACTCGCAAGAACGCACCGTCAACCTGGCAAAAGGAGGGGGAGCTCATCTGGAGCTCTAGCACCGACAACTGGGGCATTCCTCACCCGCGGTCGTGAAGGAGATGGTAAAGCATGAGCTGGTACGCGGCCTCGTCATCGACGGTGCGGACGAGGCAACAGATGTAGCGAAGCACAAAAAGTGTGAGCCTTGCATTTTGGGCAAGGCGCGGCACAAACCGTTCAACAAGAACATGAATTGCGTCTCGGACCTGCTGGAGGTCATGCACAGTGATGTGTGCGGACGATTCAAGGCGGCGTCAAAGAGCGGCGCGCGTTACTTCATCACCTTCATTTATGAGTATAGCAGAAAACTCTTTGTGTACTTCATGAAGCAAAAAGGCGAGGTCCTGGACCGGCCGAAGGAGTATGTCGCCGAGGTGGAGAGGCAGATTGAACGGAAGGTCAGAGCGCTACACAGTGACAACGGCGGAGAGTACGTGGAGTGTAGCGGGTGGATGAAGGAGCAGGGTATAAAATGGCAACAAACAACGCCGTATTCACCTCAGTCGAATGGCATGGTGGAGCGGGCAAACCAGACGCTGCTGGACATGGTACGGACCATGTTGGTGGATGCAGAATTGTCGTGAAGCTTCTGGGCAGAAGCTGTGCGTACGACGAGCCACACCATCAACCTCACTCCTACTGCGGTGCTGAAGGGGAGGAGCGACTGGAAGACGCCACAAGAGGTATGGAGCGGGCGCGAGCCAAGTGTGGCACACCTGAAAGTGTTTGGGTGCAAGGCGTACGCGATGGTGTAGGCTGCACAGAGGCGTGACAACAAGCTGGAGCCGCGGGCGAATTTGTATCTCTTCCTTGGCTATGAGAGCGCACATATGGCGTGCTGGCTCTACGACATGCACAAGGAGGAGGTAATCCGCAGCCGAGACATCAAGTTTGATGAGCAGCAGAGCTACCTCAGCAGGAACGACGTGGGCGTGGTGGACTCCCCAAAGACGGGGGAGTGGTTCCAGCTCCTTGATTACAAGAAGGAGCCGGCGGACGCCGAAGTTGAGGATGCGCCATCAGAGCGCAAAATTGCACCAGCGGTGGCAGCCAACGCGGAGGTCTCCGATGACGATCAAGTTGATGACCGAATCCACCGGAAGGATCCGGCGGATGAGGCACCAAGGGTGCCAAGGCGCGCACTCCCAACAGAGTGTGCAACGGGCGTCGGTGGAAATTCCATTGGACGCGCCGTCCGTCCAGGCGATATTTCACCAGAGCGGGAGAGATCCTTGGGGAGCCGTCTGGTCGATGATTCACCAAAGCGTGCTGAGTCGGAGGGATTGGAGCAGAGCGACAATGCGCCACCAAAACTACCGCGCCACAGCATGAGGCAGCAAAAAGCAAGGAAGTGCTTCGACGCAAGCACCGGTCGATGGATCGGCATGATGTGGTGCATGTTGGCTGCATCAACAAAGCCAAATACCGTGCAAGAGGCGCTTGTGCAGCCCGCAAGGGATCAGTGGGACGCAGCCATCAAATCTGAGTTGGCGTCCATCACGGAAAATGATACGTGGGAGCTGGCTGACAGGCCGAAAGATGCCAAGGTCATCGGCTCTAAGTGGGTCTTCAAGACCAAATTCACAAAAGAAGGTGTGGTTGACAAGTACAAGGCGCGGCTGTTGGCGAAAGGTTACGCACAATGTAAGAGGGAGCACTACGATGAGACGTTTGCTCCCATCGCCAAGTTCACAAGCATCCGGGCGTTCCTTGCGGTGGCGGCCGCGAAGAACATGGAGCTCCACCAAATGGAAGTAAAGACGGCCTTCCTCAACGGCATCATAGACAAAAAGATCTACATGGAGGTGCCAGAGTGATGGAGGCGCCAGAGGGTAAGGTGTGTAAGATGCGGAAGTCCTTGTATGGGCTAAAACAATCACCCAGATGCTGGTTCCAACAGATGGACAACTTCATGGCACAACTTGGCTTCAAGCGCTGTGAGGCGGATCACAGCGTGTACGTGTGGCACAAAAAAGAGCTCCATCAGATTGTCGCACTCTATGTGGATGACCTAATTTTGTGCTTGACGGATCTGTTGAGCTACAGCGGCTGAAAAACAGCTAAGCAGCAGATTCCAGATGTCGGACATGGGGGAGCTGGTGTACTACCTCGGGGTGAGCATCAAGCGGAACCGGAGGGCGCGCACGCTTGAGCTGGGGCAGGCCAAATACGTGGCCGAGGTGCTGAAGCAGTACGGCATGGAGGACTGCAAACCAGTTGGCAGTCTAGTCTCCACGACCTCTGAACTGAGTGCGGCAATGGCGTCGCAAACAAAAGAAGAGCGGGAGGATATGGCAGGGGTGCCCTACCAATCCGCGGTGGGCAATCTCATGTACACCATGGTGGCGACTCGACCGGACCTGGCCTACGTGGTGGGCCAAGTGAGCAGGTACGTGGCCGATCCAGGGCCACTACACTGGCAGGCGGTCAAGCGCAACCGCCGCTACCTGCAGGCGACGTGGCATGCACGCTTGAGATTCGACGGCAAGGGGCGGGCGGACCTTTTGCGTCTCGTCTGCTACATGGATGCAGACTACGGTGGCGATGTGGACAAGCGGAAGTCCACATCCGGCTACGTGTTCTTCCTCGCTCGTGCAGCGGTCTCGTGGTGCAGCAGGAAGCAGGACTACGTCGCCACCTCCATAGTGGAAGCAGAGTACATCGCGCTGGCTGAGGCAGTCAAGGAGGCGGTGTGGCTCCGCAGGTTGCTGGGGGAGCTGGGCGTGCCGCAGCAGGAGCCTACGGTGGTGCAAGAGGACAAGACCGGCTCAATCTCGCTGACCAACAACTTGACGCAACACAGGAGGACAAAGCACATTGATGTGGGTTACCACCACGCACGGGACATGGTTGAAAAGGGGCAAGTGGTGCTGCAACACTACAGCACGCACAACATGCTTGCCGATTGCTTGACCAAAGCGCAACCCGTGGACCGGCACGCTTTGAGCGTGGCCGGGCTTAGGATGACTAGCTATGAAGGGCTGGAGGGCGCAGCGGAAGACTAGTGAGAGCAAGCACGAGCAGCGGGCATGGCAGGTGCAAGGGGGAGAATGTTGAAGATTTTCCCCTCTGCATGCCCAAGTGCGGCGCGGGGAGGCGCCGACGAGCCGCCAGAGAGAGGAAATTCCTCGTCGACGGATCTGGCGACTTGAGGATTGCTTGGATCCTGAAATGGAGGATTGCTCCTCAAATTTGACGAGTCGTTGAATCCGATGGAAGTTGTTTCACCGGAATCGGACAAGTAACGAGGGAGATATGGGCTTCCAAAATTGGGGTGTGCGCGGCGGCTCTGGGAGTCGGCCGCGGTTCGACCGGAGGTGGATAATCCACCTCACCGAGAAATAAAAGTCCATCTGGAGATTTTGCTCCAGAAGGGCTGCCGAGGCGTCCGGCGAATGATCCGCCGGATGCCAGTAGTGCAGTCTGTTACTGAGGGACTTAGCCAAATTTCTGGCTTGGCGTCCGGAACTCAGTAGTACATTTAGTTACCCAGTCAAAATTCCGACTGCAGGTCCGCGAACAGGTTTCGACCCACATCCATCCCCATTACCAAACTCGATGATTGACTCATTGAAACAGATCCCAAAGGTGCAAGGGGCACAACCACTATGCGTAGGGACATCTGTGCCTCCGGAATGGCGTTTTGATGGGTCCTTGATGTGTGAAGGCGCCTCGGCGGGCGACGTGGTACGCGCCGCCGAGTGAGCGGCTGGTTTGGAGTGCTGCGCTTCGAGTGACGTAGCGGGAGCTACGGTTATCTGAATCGCACACGGTTTGGTGCGTTGAAGAGCTCATGACTAGACCTATACATTTTTAGATCATGTCCATGTTAAAAAACTAGTGCAAAATCACGTTATTCCCTTCGAAAACGTGACTGTCTCACACATGCCTTCAACTCCTGGAAACAAGCGTGAGGCGACCAGAAAGCTCACGCTTAGACTCAGAACCACCCGCACAAACGAAGCCGTGAACACCAAGTAGACCCGTCTAGCATGTTGGAACTACCTCCATCCGGGGGCCGTTTTCCGACACAAAGCACCAAGGAAACTGCCACAACTGTGGCAAGTTCAGGCACTGAGCTGGAGAGTGCCGTGCACCCAAGACTGACAGGGGAGATGAGGATGAATGGTAAGGGGGAAATGGTCGTCCAAATCCCACAAGCTTGATGGCTGTGTGTGCCTCCAACAAAGGGAAGGTGATACTTAGGCTAAGAGCTTACGGCCTTAACTTGGGCACAAACGAGCACACCACTTACGAGAAGAGAAACTTCATCTCTCTTGCTCTATGCAACAAGAACTTCAGAGTTGCCAATGGCAAGGTTGAGGCAGCTGAGGGGATTGGTCACTAGCTGGTCACAGTGGGTGTCAACGGTTGAGATTCTGACCCTAAGCTAGAGGGGGTGGTCTACTTGCCCTCCTTCACAACCAACCTTCTCTTCGTCTCTAAGATAACTGACCATGGCATGACAGTGGTTTTTACACAGAAGGAAGCGGTGATGTTCCCTACCAAGGACATCAACATCTCCTACTCTAACAAGAAGGTTGTTAGACAACTTCCTCGCGTTGATGGATTCTACGTCTTGCAGACCAAAACAACAACTTCAATGGGAAAATCTTCGGTCGAGAGTGATGATGAGGAGAGCATTGATGTAGATTCAGATGAGGAAGGACATATTGGATCAGCAGAAGCAGTGGCAGTAGAAAAATTAGCAATAAAAGTGTAAGCAAATGCAACCACTGGAGCTGTTCATTCTAGCCTGTGCACATTCTCCAAGAACCTGTAGCACAGGCGCTTTCGGCATGTGGCTGATCGTACATTGGAGCTCATGGCAAAGCAGGAGCTAGTGTGTGGGATGGAGCTAGGTGATGAGGGGGGGGGAGCCGGGATCATGTATGAGCCATGCCTTCAAGGAAAGGCAAAAAGGAAACCCTTCAAGCACAATGGCACGCGTGCTCTTGTACCCCTTGACCTCATGCACTCTGACGTGTGCTGTCCCTTTCACATACCGTCAAATGGGGGCAGCAGATGTTTTCTCACATACATTGACGACAACAGTCAGAAGGTGTGGATATACTTTCTCAAATAGAAAAGCAAGGTGAAGGAGAATCAGCAAGCGTTTGTGGATATGGTTGAGTGACAGAGTGGAAAGAAGGTGAAGGCATTCAGGATGGAGAACGAGGGAGAGTACAAAGCCTGCAAGGAGTGACTCAAGACACATGGTATTGAACACCAAAAAACGAGGTCCTACTAATCTCAAAGCAACAACCGAGCAGAGAGGATGAACCAGACGCTCCTAGGCATGACAAGGTGCATACTCTTTGATGCCAAGCTGCTTCCTAGGTTTTGGGATGAAGCAGCACATACTGCTACCTTGGGATGGCCAACGTGAACAGGAGAAGCAGTTCCCTCTTCTCACCAACAGCCTAGAGCGACCCCAAACACAGGTTAATTGACATCAACAACAGGTCCAGCAGCTGTAGCAGTTGTAGTTGTAGGGATGGCAGGGACAGGGGAACCAGGGAATCATTCGTCCATCCTCAAGTTTGATGGAGAGGGGTTTGCGCTCTAGAAGTGGCAGTTTAAGGTCATCATGGATGACAAAAATCTGCTAGGATATTTTGACGGAACTATCCCACTATCAAAGGAGGAGGGTGCTCACCTTGTGGCATGGGTCAAGCTAAATAAGAAGGCTCTCGCCATTCTTGTGTACTCCATACAACCCTCAGTCCTTTCAGACATCAGCGGTTGTACTGTGGTAGCCGTGGCATATGCCAAACTCGGCAAGGTGTTTCAGTCCTCCTCACTTCCCAACCGTCTTTTCATTCTACAAAACCTCATGAGCATGATGCTTGGTGAAGGGGAGGATGTTGCCGCCGTTATGCAAAAGTTTGAGACGCTCTTGCAACAAGCCACTGGCATGAGGTGGGACTTGAAATCCAACATGCAGCCCATCATTTTTCTGATGACGCTGCCAGAAAGTTGGGACCCCATGGTAATGGTGACTGGAGGGTGGACTGAAGATCTAGTTTCTTACAGCACCATCTCTGAGTATGTGAGGAATGAAGCCATGCATCGTAGTAGCAGTGAAGCAA
>SZWC01002422.1:63383-75803 GCA_023375785.1 Penium margaritaceum
ACTCACTCACTCACTCACTCACTCACTCACTCACTCACGCGCTCACTCACTCACTCACGCACGCACTCACTCACTCACTCACTCACTCACTCACTCACTCACTCACTCACTCACTCACTCACTCACTCACTCACTCACTCACTCACTCACTCACTCACTCACTCACTCACTAACGCACTCACTCACTCACTCACTCACGCACGCACGCAAGAAGAACACTCGCTCACCTGAGACCTGGAGGTGGTGTCAGGGTCATCCATGAACACAGGGATCACAACGGTGATGCGGACGCTGCGAGGTGGGCCCACGCGCGGTCGAGAGCACAGCGCCTGCACAATGTGCACCAGCAGCGGCGTGGCCACGGCGCCGATGCTGACGAGGTGCACGCGCCTGCGCATCTGCAGCGCGTCGGGGATGACTGTGGCGGCCGAGGATAGGACAAAGTTCGCCCACGGCATGGTCGAGAAGTATGTCTGGACTGTTGCCATCGAATCCTGCAAGAGGGAGTGTGCAACACGCGGTGTGTTACACAGCTACGAAGACCAACAATTATTTTATTGATGTTTTCAAGACTCTTTGCAAAAGTGTCTTACAAACTTAGACATGGCATGGTGGAGAAGAGGTACGTTTGCGTTGTTGCCGAATCGAATCCTGCAAGAGGGAGTGCACGTGAAGGACGTGGGGGAAGGACAAGGATGGAAATGCGCTCAGGCTCCGGGGCTCCACAGGGCAGCAATGAATGCGCGCATAGGCACCGGTAGAGAGCGGCGCTTGAGACTTTTTTGCCGAGTGGAGTTGCGCTCTCGTTTACGTCCAACTTGAGCCTTCATGTTTCCAGTCTTTATTTTAAATAAATCCTGTTTCCAGTATTTATTTTTAAACAAATCCTGTTTCCAGCAGAACAGGGTGCCCTCCACTACCATCCGCACACAGCCAGCGCTCTCGCGCACAAGTTTTGTTCGTTTGTGCCGAGCCGCACTCTTGTTTGCCGCACTCTTGTTTGCCGCACTCTCGTTTGCCGCACTCCCGTTTGCCGCACTCTCGTTTGCCGCACTCCCGTTTGCCGCACTCCCGTTTGCCGCACTCCCGTTTGCCGCACTCTCGTTTGCCGCACTCTCGTTTGCCGCACTCCCGTCTGCCGCACTCCCGTTTGCCGCACTCTCGTTTGCCGCACTCTCGTTTGCCGCACTCCCGTCTGCCGCACTCTCGTTTGCCGCACTCTCGTTTGCCGCACTCCCGTCTGCCGCACTCCCGTTTGCCGCACTCTCGTTTGCCGCACTCCCGTCTGCCGCACTCTTGTTTGCTGCACTCTCGTTTGCCGCACTCCCGTCTGCCGCACTCTTGTTTGCTGCTCTTCAGGCACGGGGGCACTGAAGGACAAGGATAAATGAGCGCATAGGAACCAAGGCACTGAAGTGAGTGCACAACGATGTACGTCTGTTGGTACCACACAACGATACCAGTGCACAACGACATACGTCTGTTGATACCACACAACGATACCAGTGCCCAACGACATACGTCTGTTGGTACCACACAACGATACCAGTTCACAACGACATACGTCTGTTGGTACCACACAACGATACCAGTTCACAACGACATACGTCTGTTGGTACCACACAACGATACCAGTTCACAACGACATACGTCTGTTGGTACCACACAACGATACCAGTTCACAACGACATACGTCTGTTGGTACCACACAACGATAACAGTTCACAACGACATACGTCTGTTGGTACCACACAACGATACCTGTGCCCAACGACATACGTCTGTTGACACCACACAACGATAACAGTTCACAACGGCATACGTCTGTTGGTACCACACAACGATACCAGTGCACAACGACATACGTCTGTTGGTACCAAACAACGATACCAGTGCACAATGACATCCGTCTGTTGGTACCACACAACGATACCAGTGCACAACGACATACGTCTGTTGGTACCACACAACGATACCAGTGCACAACGACATACGTCTGTTGGTACCACACAACGATACCAGTGCACAACGACATACGTCTGTTGGTACCACACAACGATACCAGTGCACAACGACATACGTCTGTTGGTACCACACAACGATACCAGTCCACAACGACATACGTCTGTTGGTACCACACAACGATACCAGTGCACAACGACATACGTCTGTTGGTACCACACAACGATACCAGTTCACAACGACATACGTCTGTTGGTACCACACAACGATACCAGTGCACAACGACATACGTCTGTTGGTACCACACAACGATACCAGTTCACAACGACATACGTCTGTTGGTACCACACAACAATACCAGTTCACAACGACATACGTCTGTTGACACCACACAACGATAACAGTTCACAACGGCATACGTCTGTTGGTACCACACAACGATACCAGTGCACAACGACATACGTCTTTTGATACCACACAACGATACCAGTGCACAACAACATACGTCTGTTGATACCACATTAGAGACACAGGATACACGCACACCATGCCATGCCATGCCATGCCATGCCATGCCACCATCCACACAGCACACCTTCATGATGGTGGTCATGTAGCGCGGGCAGTAGCGGACCAGCCGCGGTGCGTGGTGGAGGATGGCATGGAACAACCAGCCCAAGCGCTGTGCACCAAGTCCAGACAGACTGGAAGCGTCGAGAACCCGGTTCGCCATAACCTCCGCCGTCTCCTGCCAGAGTGAAAACAACCGCAACGGCCAAGTGACCATCCAAAGCAAATGAACGAGTGACAACAGCTTGGGGGTGCTCGTGTGCAAACCTGGCGGCGTGGCACTGCGGACGAATCCAAGACACATATGCAAAAGTGAGGGCATGGGCATCGGCAACTGCATGGGCATCTGCGTGCTCATGGGCATGGGCATGGGAATCAGCCTGTGCATGGGCATGTGCATGGGCATGTGCATGGGCATGTGCATGGGCATGTGCATGGGCATGTGCATGGGCATGTGCATGGGCATGTGCATGGGCATGTGCATGGGCATCGGTCTCTGCAGGCTCACAGGAGCAATGACAACACTCCCTGCCTGCATGCGCCGCACCTTGTCGTTCGTCGCAATGGCCACGGCCAAGTCGACGATCATGGCCTTCATCTCCTCCCGAGCCACCGCACGTCGGGCCATGGGCAGCGCCGGAATCACACTGGGATTGGACACGTACGGCGGCGGGCACGTGTCGCGGGACAGCACGGGCACGTCATGCCCATCCCCCTCCGTCCCGTCGAGGTGCTCCTCTCCCTGTTCGTTCACCAGATAGCCATGCCGCTTCTGCTGCAGCACCTCCCGACCGCTGCGCCAAGAACCCAGGCCATGCTCTCCCTGGTGGCCTGCGCCGCCGCCTGCGCCGCCGCCGCCAAGCAGTCTCGAAACACTCTGCTGCGGCAGTGTCGGGGGGACAAACTTGAGACACCACAGGTCGGAAGGTCGGAGGCGGAGTCCCACCGAGGATAGCGGCAGCGCAACACTCTCCGTCGACCTCCTCAGCAGCCGGCTGAGGTACTCTTGGGGGACGTGCACGCGCCGCAGCTGTCTCCTCCTCCTCTGCCTCCTCTCCTCAGGCGACTCGTCGACAGGAGTGCATGGGGCTTGCATGGGAAGGAGGCTAGCCAGCACCGTCGCCGCGAGATTCCCCGGCCCTGCCGACGGCGGAAAATGTGGCGGAGAGGATGGGCCTCTTCTGGCGGCAGCGGAGGCGACAATAGGGCCAGATCCTGAGGGAAGTGAAGGCTTGTGATGAACCTCCTCGACTCTCGGGCTGGCGCACACCCTGGTGCTGCTGCCGTCCAGCCTGCCCTCCCGTGCCATCTCTGCTCTGGCAGAGTGGGCAGGACAGTGCACCGCCGACGCGGACTTGCACGAGCAAGCTCCTGCCGTGGTGTGCCGTGCAGGTGCACATGCCGAATGCTGAAGCCGTGGGTTCGGCTCCGACGACGCCACGGGCAGCCCCTCAGCAACGTCAGTCTCCGACTGCAGAGCGATGTGTCGCTTCAGTGGGAGCTGCCGGTGTTCGAGGCCGTTGAGCAGTGCCGCAAGTCTGGCTGAGAGCGGGAGAGCGACCGAGTTCTGCGAGCATTGCGCCGACGAAGACGGTGACACCGAGCGTCTCTGCTGCTGCTGCTGCTGCTGCTGCTGTTGCTGCTGCTGCTGCTTCTGCTGCTGCTCCTGCTCCTGTTGCTGTTGCTGTTGCATGTTCTGATGCTGCTGCTTCTGCTGCTTCTGCCGGTGCCCTGGCGCTTGGAGCCGCTGGCAAGGGTCCTGTTGCTGCTGCTGGCCATGCTGATGTTGAAGCTGGAGCTCAACCTGGCCCTGCCGATCCTCCGGTCTCCCACGGTGAGCTCGCGACGAGAGCTCGCATGCTCTGAAGCCCACGGCAGCGCTGGCCACGCTCTCCGATGGCTGCGGCGGTTGGGGCGAGCCGCAGGCTGCCGCAACCTCGACCTCGACTCCCGCCGCTGCCAGTATAGCTGCGGCTATGGCTGCGTCCTCTCCCCTGCCTTGGACGCGCTGCGGTGAGTGGCCCCAAAGATGGTCGCGCACGGCCATCTGCAGCGCAGGCAAGCCAAAGCGAGGGGGAGGAGGAGGGGGGGGAGGAGGAGGGGGAGGAGGGGGAGGAGGAGGAGGAGGAGGAGAGGTCATGGGTGCATGAGAGGGATGCTGAAGGGCCAGAGGAGTCTGCTGCAGCGCCAGAGGAGTCTGCTGCAGCGCCATAGGAGTCTGCTGCGGCACAAGAGGAGTCTGCTGCAGCGCCAGAGGCGTCTGCTGCAGCGCCAGATGAGTCTGCTGCAGCGCCACAGGAGTCTGCTGCAGCGCCAGAGGCGTCTGCTGCAGCGCCAGAGGAGTCTGCTGCAGCGCCACAGGAGTCTGCTGCAGCGCCACAGGAGCCTGCTGCAGCGCCACAGGAGTCTGCTGCAACGCCACAGGAGTCTGCTGCAGCGCCAGAGGCGTCTGCTGCAGCGCCAGAGGAGTCTGCTGCAGCGCCAGAGGAGTCTGCTGCAGCGCCACAGGAATCTGCTGCAGCGCCACAGGAGTCTGCTGCAACGCCACAGGAGTCTGCTGCAGCGCCACAGGAGTCTGCTGCAGCGCCAGAGGAGTCTCCCCGCCGTTATGCTCTCCCATCAGGGTCAGCGAACCAGCAATCGCCGGCAGTGCAGGCTGGAAGATGTGCCGGCCTGGCACGTCTTCAAGCTGCCGTCCTGCATTCAACGGCGCCGCAGTCAACGCTTCCCAGTCGGAGGAGGGGTTCGTGGAGGCCAATCGGAGCGCGGAGCCGTCGTGAACAGGTGGAGGCTTGGAGGCCGGAGCAGCAGGCACGCCGACCCAATGCTCGCTGCGTGGCTGCGACCCGCCTTCTCCCGAAAACAGAACGCGTCGGCCGTAGACTGACGTGCTTTGAGAGCGACGGCCTGAGGGCGGCGGATGCGCGTGGTCTCCTGCCAGCAGCCGCTGCAGGTCCGATTGGAACACGTCGGCTTCCGCCCAGAGAGACGAGAGGCTTGAGAAGGATGGCGCTGGCAACAGCGTTAGTGATAGTGGTGGCGGTGGCGTAAGCCCCTGGGGGTCCATCGGACTTGCACCCGGCTGGGGGTCCATCGGACTTGCACCCGGCTGGGGGTCCATCGGAGGGACGTCCGGTGACTCGCTCGATGCTAACAGGCACTCGCGCAGCCGCAAACGACGCTTGTGACGGTGCTGCTGCTCATACAGATCATACCGACGCTAGTGGTGCTCGTGCCGTCGCACCTGCAGCCGCTGATCCTGATGCTGATGATGTTACTCGATCTGCCCCCGAACACGAAGCCACCGCTGCTGTTGCTGATGCTCTTGCATGCACGAGGTGCGTTGCTACTTAGTGCCGATGTCGGCCGTTCTTCCGAAGACATGAGCACAGTGTCCTCCCGAGCAGCGAGCGGCGCGAGGGACACCAGTTGGCATCGGCCAAGTGGTGCTGCAGCAAATCGTGGGATGTTCGTTGCACGTTGACTTTGCGCCCTCATTTTGTGTATACCATGCGACGGTTGTACGCATCTAAGAAAAATGCGCGTGGCCAATCGCACGATTCATCGCATGCCGGTACGCCTGAAGCGAGGCCTTTGTTTTTCCTCTTTTCATCCAAGTCGATTGCACACAACAGTGCAAAGGTTCCATGATAGTCAGATCTATCGACAGCCGTTAGATCGTTAGATTGAATGGAGCGAGACCGGAATTTGTCCTTTTCTGTAATATTTTTGTGCCCACGACTTTGGCAATGCGATGCATATGCAAATGTAAAGACATTTGTGAGTCCTCACAGTGATTAGCATAAAAGTTCAGACGCGTTCGCTGTGGAGATCCGATGCCTGCCATACTTATACAGTCATCTCATTATGAACGAGCGCAATCGAAGTAGCAGAACCTTTTCGTTAAAGTTTGACATTCAAACAGATCCCGTTTCTGCAGGATAGGACAAGATTACAGCATGTGCTGCATAGCGTCCAAAAAGACAAAACGATACGAAATAGATATTCACAAGTCGCCACTATTCACTGTGCGCACAGCCATCGTGCGCACAATGGGAAACACGGCGATTCATGATACACGTTATCAGGTGATGGTGAGAGCATCATCCTTAAGCGATGACTTCCATCATTATGATGCATACGATGGGAATGAATCTGATTTTAGAACAAAAAAAAGCTTCATATGGCCCGCGTTCTCTTACCCCTTTTTTTGTCGTAGGAAATGTCGAACCAGTTTTTTGCGGTTTTGTATGCTGTTGTCCGCTTCTGGGAAAAAAACCTTTTTTGCCCGCTGTTTTGGGCGAGTGTCCCGCTTGTTCACTGGACACGTCACATTTTTTTCCCTGAAGGCATTGGTCGAACTATGGATCCCGTGGTCCACGGCGAGCAGAGCATGCGTGTCGTGCTGCCACAGCTCAATGAAAGCCTGCTGGAGCCCGAACAATTTGGAAACAAAACTGTAAGCGGATCCAGCGATCGTAGCGGCTGAGAGAAACATCTGCGCTCAGCAAAACGTGCTAAATGTCTACAAAAAAGTGTACTTCAATGCAGACAAAAAGGACACTTTGTTGTGAGTTTTGTGACAACATTTTGTGCGAGCCTGTGCCGAGGCTAGTCCCACAACAACAAAAAATGCGCTAAAACATTTCGTCCGACCGAACCAGTTTCGGTCCGGCCAGGCCTCCGAAAACAGGTTCGGAGTTACGACAACAACAAAAACAAGGGCTCCCAAACACGGCACAGGATGTTGACAACGAAATACGGACTACCGTGTATCCGCAACGCACCCACCGACTGTCGTGCGAGAATCGTGACGAAGGCAGGCTCCTGTTCAGACAGAATCTATTTGAGCAACGTAAAGGACGCATTTCAATATCTGATTTATGACGCCTTATAAATAGAACTATATCGGCGACTGCTACTCGAAACTTTGCCCACCATATGTGCCCATCGATAAGCGAAAAGCGAGTCGTACCAAACAACTAGATGGCCGAATAAGATTCAAAACCATTCCACCCAACCTCCTCTGAATGCGCAATTACTAAAAAACAGAACCGAAGATTATCATAAGACAGGGGAAGAACTCGCGCCGAATCATCCTGTAAACTGGAACATCCAAAGAAAGATATGTCAATTATATTGACCCCAAACAGACACCGAGACAACTATTCCACTACATTACAGAACCTTCCCAAGAAATACACACATGTTCAAAATCGAAGGGTTACTGGAAACAATTTGCAAATACGCAGAACCAACAACATAAAATAAATCATTGTGGAAAAGTCTTTGTCACATAGACCATTTCCGAAACAATGAAACAAGTTCAACATATTGCATCAAATGTTAGTACATAGAAAAAAAAAATGAATCATATTCCCATGATTAAGAACTTTCGCATTTCGCTTTTCCTGAAATGTGACAAACGAAAGAAAGTTGTCATGGATAGTGGTATGAACCAAAATTTCAAAGATAACTCTACAGTGAGACATAAATTTTACTACACATGCTTTTCTCATAAGAACAAGAAATGAACCTTAACCAATCCATACATAGATGAAAATTCAAAATTATGGATCAAGATGTAGATGAATTTGTATAGAGGAATAAAACTATGTATAAATACGAATTGATTTATGTATACTTGCAATTGTGGATATGGAGTTAAATAAAAGTATATAAAAATTCACATAGGTATAGATGTGAATATAGATGTAACGAAGTGCCCCTCTTTTCTGGCATACTCGGGGTCTCACCTGGGTTTGGGGGGCACTTGAGGTATTTTCCGTTTATCAGAAATACGTCCGAGGGCCGATCTCACCTCCGCTCGACCGCGGATACATGGAGGAGCAGGGAGAGCGAGCGCGCGAGCAAGCGCCGGCGTGGGGTTCACGCCGGCGCTAGGGGGCTGTTTCGCGCAAACCCCCTGGCGGCGTTCCGTAACTGCCACGCGAGGGTGGCTTTTGCCCCCTCGGCGAGTAGCGTAACGGATACGCTACCCGCCAAGGGGTTGTTTCGGCAAACAGCCCGACACCGTGCGCGGTCAACGGCGACAGCAAATACGGTGGTTGCGACCGCGAGACGGTCATAGCACTCCCGGTGGCATGCGCAACACGGCGACCGTACCCACAGTCGCGAGTCATACGAGACCAACGGGGCGACTCGCCGAGAGCCAAGATCGACCGTCGATCTCGACGATCGACGGCCGGGGACTTCTTGCACTAGGCATGTGGTGCAAGTAGAGCACAAGGTTCAAGTGTAAGCAGAGCACCGAGTTAAGGTGCAAGAAGCTTGTCGTAGCAAGCTATGAAAGTAGTAGGCTGAGGCCTGGGCTAGCACATCGGCCAGTATAAATACCCTGTACTCTGTTCAATCTAATTAACCTGTATTTTCCAGCTCTGGCTTTCGTACATCTCCGATTCTATCTTTCCGCTGCGAGAGTGCTCTCCACAAACCAAGGCTAAATCTCCAGAGAACACCCACACTCACATCTTGTATCAGAGCCAGAGCCAAGCGTTGGGCGAAAGCGCTACCGCAGCTCGCAAAACTTCAAGGAGCGAAGGCACGGATTACGCCGAACAACGTTGAGGCTGGTCGAGAGGGAGATTTCGGGACCAGACTTCGAAGCCAACACACAGGCCAACCTTTAAAAAATTTCTACATTTCCAGAGCGTCCACATGGCCTACCGTGCGCACGCGGGAGATGACGGGTGACTCCCACACACTTGGAATACTTCATATTCTCTTCTCGGACTGCCAAATTACTACCGATTTTTTTTTTGATTGCTGCTAAAGCACTGCCATTTTTTTTTTAAGGATCTCAAGTGGCTATAGTCATCAAGAGCCATGGAGTACGCACTACAGCAGATCGTTGAGCAACTGGGAGCCCTCAAGCTGGAGAATGAGTGGCTCAATCGGTAGATGGCTGACTTACGGGACGAGACTGGCGCTGGGCAGGTTGGGGCGGCCCGGTCAAGGAGTCCGCTGAGACCAAAGCCAAAGACTCTGGAAACGTTCAATCCCACTGTCAAGGGAGCGAGCGTTCGGACCTGGTTTTTCGTGATGAACAGCTACTTTGGGGCTCTCAGTCACCCTCCACAGGACGATGCTGTGTGTGTGTGTCATTTGCGTTGACACTACTACGCGGAGCAGCATTAGAGTGGTGGAGGAAGCTGAATATGCTAGCCACTCGAGGTGGAGGTGGGAACGCAGCTGTGCAACATGCCGTGTTGTGGCAGCCAAGCGCGGTGCAAGTTGAAGCTCGCGTGCCGACGACATGGGAGCAATTCGAGAAAGTCATCAGAGATCGATTTGATCTCGTGAACGACTCCATGGTCGCACGCAACAAGCTTAAGCAACTGAAGCAGATTGGCTCGGTGCAGGAGTACACATGCGGTTTTTGGCATTGTGCTCGGAGATCGACGACATGAGCGAGGCGGAGATGGCAGACAAATGCCACGACGGATTGAAGGCAGAAATTCAGCGCACGCTGGCACTCAGTGGCATCACAGAGTTCCAGGCAATGGTAGCCACTACTGAGCGCATCGACGCGCTACGCTACCATCGAGGGGGTTTCCGTGAGAAGCAAGAAAATTTTCAGCATCAAACACAGCACCAACAAGGTGACCCCATGGAGATCGACGCAGTGCAAGGAGGCCAGCAGTAGAGCAAGTTGCGTGGCGGGAACTGTTGGATCGGCGGGAAGCCTGGGCACCACAAGAAGGATTGCAAGAAGAAGCAACAGGGAAACGGCAACCAGCAGTGAGTGGCGGGAGGTCATCTGCTGGGAAAGATTCGTCCGCATCAGTGAACACCAGCCCCAAAAGTCCTTCGAAAACAAGTGAGCTACCAAGTGTATTGGTGCAGAGCGAAGGAAGCGGGAGCGTTCCGAGGATCCTCCTAAAAGCCGAAATTTTATCAGCTGGTTCTGCGGACAGCGAGGGGCGCTAGACTCGCCGCCAGATTAAAGAGTTACTAGATTGCAAAGCGTCACACTCATTCTTCAACGACGAGCTTGCAAAGAGGTTGGGGCTTGTACGGCTACTCGGGAAGCCAACTATGACCAAGTTGGTGCAAGGGGAACTGGAGTGCGGACTGCCTCTAAAGCCTCTGAGAGTCCGTCTGGGCAAGCTGTCATGTGAGGTGAACTTTTGCTCGTGCCCAATGGATACCTATGACGCCATTCTGGGGCGTGACTGGCTGCACCGGTGGAATCCTACTGTGGATTGGGTGCATAGTCTGGAAAAGTGAAGGAAAGCCGAGAGCAATTTGTTTTGCCGTTATGGGTAGAGGAGAAGGACTCCAAGTCAGGCAAGGTGCCGTAGTTGAGTTACGTGCAGCTGAAGCACTTTCAGCGCAAGGGGCATCAAGTGTACCTCTTGTGGGTGTGGCAGAAGGTAGTAGTTGAAGAGGTGGAAGTGCTGGCAGCAGAGACAAAGCAACAAGAGGGTGAGCAACACAAAGCACCTATAGCAAAGCTGTTGAAAGGCATCAAAGGAGTATTGCACAACTATAGTGACGTGTTTCCTGTTGAGCTGGCAAAGGGTTAACCATTGAAGCGGGACATTGACCACAAAATTGATCTGGTTCCGGGAGAAACTCCAACGGAACGAGGTGCTTATCGCATGAGCGATAATGAGCTGTGTGAGCTGGGAAGGAGTTGGAGGAGCTAACGGAGCACGGGTTCATCAGACCGTCGGTGTCACCTTACGCTGCACCGGTCCTCTTTCTGAAGAAGAAAACAAGGGAGCTGCGGATATGCGTGGACTATTGCGCACTGAACAACGTAACGATCAAGAACTGGTACCCGCTGCAAAGGATCGAGGAGTTGCTTGACCAGCTGAGTGGAGCGCACTTCTTTAGCAAGATTGACTTGCGCCCGGGGTACCATGAGATCCGGATTGCAGGGCAGGATGTGGAGAAGACAGCGTTCCGGATGCGGTATGGTCATTTCGAGTACCTTGTGATGCCATTTGGGTTGAACACCACTCCTGCAACGTTCATGAGCCTCATGAACAGGATTTTCCACCCTCACTTGGACCAGTTTGTGGTGATGTTCCTCAAAACATCCTCATCTACTCCCGAACTCTGGAAGAGCATCAGCAACATCTTCAGCAAATGTTGGAAATTCTTCGGAGAGAGAAGTTGTTTGCAAAGCTCTCCAAGTGCGAGTTCGAAAGAAGGGAGGTAGAGTTCCTTTGGCACATCGTCAGCGGCAAGGGTCTTTGCATGGACCCAAAAAAGGTGGAAGTAGTGAAGTAGAGGAAAAACCAAAGTGCGTGCGTGACATCCAGGTGTTCCTGGGGTTTGTCAACTACTACCAGAAATTCATCCGAGGGTACGCAGAAAAGGGTACGCCGCTGACTCAGCTGCTAAGCAAGGATCACCAGTGGGAATGGGGCAATGGGGAGCAGAAGAGCTTTGAGGAGCTCTAGACTTCCATGTGTGACGCTCTGGTCTCGGTGCATCCAGATTCATCCAAGGAGTATGTGATGGCGACGGATGCAAGCGACTATGCCATTGGGGCGGTGCTGATGCAGGATCACGGGAAAGGGCCGTAGTCGATTGCGTACGCGTCTCGCAAATTGCAAGGTGTGGAGCTGAACTACGCCATCCATGAAAAGGAGATGATGGAGATGATGCATGCGTTCAAGCACTGGAGGTGCTACCTCGAGTCGCGGCGCTGCGTGGTCTTCACAGACCATTATGCTTTGAAGTACCTGAAGACACAGCCGAACCTCAGTCACCGACAAATACAAATTCATATACATATACATATGCATATGCATATGTATATAAATATACATATACATATACATATACATATACATATACATATACATATACATATATATATACATATACATATACATATACATATACGTATAC
>SZWC01002422.1:83521-95214 GCA_023375785.1 Penium margaritaceum
ACTACCACCACCTCCTCCTCGTCCTCCTTTTCCACCATCACCACCACCACCACAACACCCTCCACCACCAACACCACCAAAACCACCTCCTCCACCACCAACACCAGCACCTCATCCTTCACCACCACCACCACCAACACCAACACCACCACCACCACCACCACCACCACCACTGCCACAATCTCCACCAGAACTAGCACCAACACCACCACCACCAGAACAACCTCCTCCTGACACCACCACCACCACCTCCTCCTCCTCCTCCTCCTCCACCACCACCACCACCACCACCACCACCACCACCTCCTCCACCACAACTACCACCACCTCCTCCACATCGACTACCACCACCTCCTCCACTATGACCACTAACATTTCATCCATCATGACCACCATCACCTCCTCCACTACCACCAATACCAACTCCTCCGCCAATACCACCACCACCTTCTCAATCACCATCACGACCACCTCCTTCATCAACACCACTTCCTCCACCGCCACCACCACAACCTCTTCCATCACCACGACCTCCTCCACGGCCACCACCACCACCAACTCCTCCACTACCACCACCATCATCTCCTCCACCACCACCACAATCACTTCGACCACCACCACAACCACTAGCACCAGCACCACCACTACCATCTTTTACACAGCCACCACCACCACCACCTCCTCCACCAGCACCACAACCACTTCTTCTACGAGCACCACCACCTCCTTCACCAGCACCACATCCTTCTCTAGGTACTCCACCTCCTCCACCTCCTCCACCGCCTATACCTCCTCCACATCCTCCACCTCCTCCACCTCCTCCACATCCTCCACCTCCTCCACCTCTTCCATCTCGTCCACCTCCTTCACCTACACCCCCTCCACCTCTTGCACCTTCTACATGCCCACGCCCACGCCCAAGCCCCAACCTACCTTTGCCTCTGCATCCACAGCCGCCCCTCCCTCTGCCTCTGCCTCCCCATCTGCACTTGCCTCTCATACATGCACCTTTGCACTCACACACGCACGCACGCACAAATGCAAAAATGCATGTGCGTGCTCTCAAACATGCACACACAAGCCCACATGCACGCACCGACGCACATGCACACGTGCACACGCATGTGCACGCGTACTCACATACACATGCACATGCATACGCACACACGTATGCACACACACATGCACACGCACACGCACACGTGCACAATCATGCACACACACATGCATGCATGAACACCTGCACACACACACACAATCATTTAAAGACACACGATGCATGCTCGCGCACACACACGCACGCACACACATGTGTAGTACACATATTTTGCTCATCTTGCTTCAAACGGAACCACCACTACTGACGCTGCTCTCCTCCTACTACTTCATGTAGTCCCATCATTCTCTTTACTTGCTTGCTATTGGCTGTATCACAAACTGAAATGCATGGCAAGAAATTCTGTTTGACCTCCTCTGTTGCTCCCCCTCCGTTCCGACCCAAACCGCGTCAGTTTACTGCCCCTTGGCATCATGCCGCTAGTGCAACACGCTAAAGTGAATGGTGTCAGCGCTTGCGCAGCGCGCCACAAGGTATATCATTGGCGTCTTCATTGATGGCATTGGCCTCCTTGATGGCACCAGCATGAGTCAGGGAATGGAATTCATAAGAACGTGGTACTATGCAAAAACAGATTTTTGCATGCACATTCAAACATATCATACACTACCCATGTGCGTAAGTAAAATTGCCAGAAAATCCACTAGTAAGATTTCTGCCCTAGTTTTTCACAACCAGATCTGTCTCACTCAGAATGAATAACACGTGCATCTACTAGCAAGACAAAGAAAATGATTAATGTCCTACACTAGAAACATGTTCTATAATGTACGTTTACACCTTTTTGGTACATACTACAATCTGTGTCATCCATTATTGACAAAGAGTCCAAATACAATGATTTTTAGTTTAATTATCTATTTACAATGTGACGTACAACCTTTACGATCATTTACACCATATCCTAGGCTGATTTCTGCTCTACATTGTAAAAAAGGATTCTACATGATTTCCTTGAGCTTTGATTGCCAAATGTTTTGTTACCTGACTTCTGGAAAACAATTTTTTGAAGAGGTCAAAACCAATAAATGACACAGCAAATGTGACTTATTTTTTGTATTATCTAACTAATTTCTTGTTAGAAACCATTGATGATGTTGCCATGAGACATGTTTTTGATATCTTTCTACATCTTTCATCTCAGCTCTCAATTTCCATGCGCGAATGTTGATATGCCATACTCATTGCGATCGATCCATGTGTACTATTGGCTTTATGCCATTCCAGGGGGTAAAGTTGCAAGGTTCCCGGCTTCCTGTACCGAGTCTTGCCCGCCAGATTTAAGCCCTAGAGGATAGCAACTGTAGCTTGCCAAACTACCCGATGTTCGATGACCTGCCTCTCAACACCCACAGGAGGTTAGATCAGTGTGTTTGTCAACCAACAACCCCCCCTACCCCCAAACGTGCCCAAGCACGTTCCTCGTAAACTAGAGGATTGCCATACCCAGCAGGGCATTAGAGATCTGTATGTTCTTGCTTGGATGTTCCCTTACTGTCAACTTGTTCAGCGATTGTTTGTCCATTGCCTTCTCTGCCACTTTATGTCTGCTTTTCTCAACTATGTTTGTGCATGGAAGGATGTTCAAAAGAAATTGACCCCATCCGGTAAGAAGTGTTTGCTAGTGTTGATGCAACTACCATCAACGGTCGCATGTATTGCGGTTGATAGCACAAGGCTTTGCACGGTGGTGCACAAGATACAGAGTCAGTGTGATATCTTCATTTCATGAAAGTTGCTACAAGGTAAGTGCGATGATACCACGTAAGGCTGGCATCCACCCATTTACCAACGTTCAGAGGCTATTAGCTTCTTGAATCTAATGGCCTCCTAACAAGCTGGTTTGTAAAGAGAGAATTGCTTGTAGATGTGTTTCCATCTTCTCTACATTCTTGATTAAAGCTATCGAGTTTTGATCCATATTCAAAAGCAAATTTTAATGAAAAATCATACACTGGATCTCCACATACGTTCTACAACTTTCAATCACATAATATGATAGTGGCATTTAAACATTTGACTACGTGATAGAACATGTCCTCTCATCAAATTTGGTAGATGTAGTGGAAGTGGAGGAGCAGTAACACGACCGTCTAAAAAAAAAACAATTAGTATGAGGAAGAGAGTACAACATATATTATGGAATCTTCTTAAGGAAAAATGATGCTTAATTGGTATCCACCCGCAGCCATTCTCTGTTTTTCTTACAATGGCTGTACGCTTAATGGTTGTACGTGTAATGGCGTGAAACCTTGTTCCCCTTGTTTCATTTAACCAAAAGTACTCGCGACCTCCATCGCACAATGTCATGGACTGAATCATCATAAATGTTGTCACAATCATGATGATGGTAAACAAAACCGCATCAACTGCTTTGATTCATTTGTCAATTATAATCCATGTCCCTCGTTGATTGAATAATCTGAAAACCAAAGGATCAAGGAAAACTCTCTGTGAACAAGGGTTACCTAGAAAATTAAAAAACGACGAGTATGGTCAGACCATTTTTGAGGCGGACAGAGAATTTATATAACGCAAAACATCCTATCGAGTAGTGCAAGAATTTGACAAAGGGAACATTGATGAAAATATTGAGAAGCTGACTTGTAGATAGCCCCATTTTTGGCCTTGGCATGGATGGGAAGTCCCCATTTTTGGAATAACAAAGGAAAAAACTTTCATTTCGACAGAAATTTGTAGTGTGTCCAATTTTGATGTTTCAAAGAAATATGTATTTCCTACTTTAACTTAGTGGAAATGTAATTTTGCAACCATTAACAAGTTTTGGGTACATTACTAATACTTTTCTTTCTCATTCAGAATTTAGTTTTCAATGTTGTAATTTTATTGCTGTAATATAAAACATCTTGAAATGTCTATGTATCCGTGATCAATAAAAATGTTGTTGATTGTCAACCTCGCCAACCAACGACAAAAATACAAAAGTACATGGCACCCAAACATTGGACTTGTGAATTTTGTTGCTTACTATCAATTTTCATATTGTTCTCACACCTAAACATGAGGGGTAACCTAGCCATAAACAAAAAAAAAATGAAAAATGGGGGTATGGTTGGGTAAGGTAGGAGAGATAAGAAAGTATCTGTAAAAGTGAGAGTTATCTGGAAATGTTTCTACAAGTGGAAGGCTTCTCATACAATTTTTTGGTAACAGTGACTTTGCATCTCTACTAATCAAGAATGGGTACTAATGGGAGTTTGGCGACAAGTTGAACTTCGGAGTCAAAATCGTTTTGTTTTTTCTTTCTTTGCACTTAAAAAATTTTCCCCCCATCCTTCAGAGCCCATGATCCTGATGAAGCAACTGCAATCTTTGTGGTTTTGTTACCCCAATTCTAATTGAGAATTCTCAATCAGCACATACCAATTAATTTGTTCCCATATCTTGTAGAATGATGCAAGCACACAAGAAAAGATACAAACCTTCAAAATACATAACTTTACTCATATCAATACATGCAAGTTACTGTCATTTTTTTCTTTTGTTGTACATGCTTCATAGTTGCCTCCACAACTTAATACGCCAATCATTGTTTATACTAGAACTGTCAATTTTGGGCCACCTTTCCTTTCATGTTGGATAAAGAAACTTTGTAACCCAATATACACATTGCGCATAGTTCCACCTTGTTTCCTTTTTTTTTCTGATTCTCGCTTGCCACCGTCTCCTCCTTGCTGCGGTCATTCTGACCGTGCTGCTACACTAGTTGCGCACGCTACACTAGCTGCTTGCAAGCTTACTGCACAACCATTTTGTCTTTTTATTCTAAGGTCGCGCTAGTGTTCTCTACCATTGTTAATGGCGATGCAGGATTTTGCACTTTTCGCAGGTCGAGTCTTTCCTACAAGGTTTTCAACGACGCCAGCAGATCCTAAGGCAACGTTGGGACCATTTTACCTTCTCAGCAAGAAATTCATATTGAGGTGCTGCTAGGGCTGTTACAATAAGCTGGATTCCGCTTACATAATTCTTTTATTCTGTTGTGGAGAAGTTTTAAGCCGCCTTTGTAAAACACCCGGCACCATCCTGTGCTCCACAATAACCATGTTGACTTGTTGAATGAAGACTTGCTTCTATTTTACATTTTTTTCTTCAGTCAACGTTGTCTCGTGCAGCATGAAGCATGTAAAATGTGCACGTGTAAATTAGGCTTGCATAGTCACGGAGCATCATGTGTTTGACTTTTGCATCCCCTCCACGGCTGGCCGCTTCCGCATACATTGGAAATGGGTGTTGGAGTTGAGACCTTACCCCCGCGCACCTGGAGAAAACATCCTTTAGGATGCTCTTCATTAGAAGATGTTTGCTTGCTTTATGCCTCGCACATGCAGGAGATTGATTGTGTTGCCTTAATCCATTGATCAAATCCAATGCACACATATGTTGATGTGCTTTGTTTGACCTTGGAATTGTGTCAATCTTCAAGGTCAATCACAAACTTGTTGTCAAGAAGTTGTTTGAGCAAGTCTAATGTCCTCCAAGAGGTTGCAAGAATATGTGACCTCTTGTGCTACTAAAGTGGCAGCCATGTACTCAGCTTCAACTCAAGTGAGTGTCATGAGGTTTGTCGCTTGCTTGTCCAGGACGAAGCTCCTATACCAAGCAAGCACACAAAACCCATCATACTCATTCCTCTGTTCCTTTAAAATCTACATCAACGTAGTACTCAAGGTCAAGGCTGGCTGTCGTCCCAAAAACAATACTGGTCTCCTATGTTGTTCTTATGTAGCCCAATCAAGCTCCTTGCATGCCACCTTTTTACAAGACTCATTAGCATGTGCTAGGTTGCACACGACAAACTATAGATCTGGTCGTGTGCAACTTGCCACATGCATCAAGAATCCGACTCTAGTATAGTAGTCCGTTTTGCTCCTCTTCCTTATTCCACGATGTGTTAGCTATTACTGTGACAGAGGTGTTGCCACCTGTTGTTGGAGAATGTTGAATTGTTTGCAGACTTTTTGAGTGCACGTCTGTTGGCTCAAGTGAAGCATATGCGTTTCAGGATTTCATTTGATGTTCATGCCCAGGTCGTACTCAAAGTTGGGCATGAGTATCACATTGAATTCTTGCACCATGGCAGTTTCTGTGGCTTGGATGAAATCTGCCAACGGACCAATGATGAGAAGGTCATCGAAGCAGACCAACATGTAGCATTCTGGCCTTGTATCTCGCGATGGCCAATTCAAGAAGACGTATTCATCATGCGCTAAAGGCTTAAATTCTATAGATTCCAGTACTGATTGCAACTTTTTGTACCAAAGCTAGGGGCTCTGCTCAGTCTATAGAGACTCTTGACCAATCTGCTCACTTTGCCACTTCTGTTGTTGTAGCTCTCTAGTTGCTTGGTTGTATCCATCTCGCCATAAAAGAACGCATTGTGAATGATGAGCTGTTACACCTCATAGTCCATTGCTACTACATCTGCCAGCATGATGCAAGCTATGCTGTAGTAGCTCATGGGAGCGTAGGTATCAAAACAATGTTTCTCGTTAACTTGTAAGAATCCTTTTGCCAATAGGTGAGCCTTGAACTTGTTAACTCCCACATCAGCTTTCCTCCTGATACCCACTTCATTGACACCCACTTCATTCCCATTGTTTGTGAGGTAAACAAAAGCTCCTTATGTTCCCAAGTCCCTTGATCTATGCGACTTTGGTACTTTACATCTAGTGCCAATTTCTATAACACAGAATAAAAATTGTGGTTTTTTTAAAGTATTTTGCTCTAGAGGAAGCGTGCTTGTTGATGTGAGAGCTGCAAGGTGCATGGTGGTAAGTCTTCAAGGACATCATCTGGGTCCTTGACATGGATTAGGGTGTGATATCCATTTTTACCTCTATGATTGCCTGCTCTTCTTCTTAAAGCATACATTGTTGCAAGAGGAGCATGAGGCACCCCAAATTCTCTGCAGATCGGTCATGTGGTTACCGCGATGCATGTGCACCATCGTGTACTCCGAATGCCTAAATTTTTTCATGAGGTACTATGAGCACCTCATGATCAGTGGTGATACATTTTTCAAGGTGAGCATGAAGGGCCACACACGCAGCAATTGGCTACTAATACATCTTATCGAGAGCAAGAAGAATGCGTAATACATCATGCCATGCCCAAAAGGGTGTTATGTCTAGTAGCAAAAGATGAGGCACACGGTTGCAAACCCATAATGCTTACTAGAGTTCAAATGGCTACAATGATTTGTCAAGCTACGCTCCTAGTAGCATCGAATTAAACATCTCTTGCATTGTGCTCTTTTCTCTCTCTAGTGCGCCATTTTTCTGGAGGGTGCAAATTTTTTAGAACTGCTTCACGATTCCAAGATCCTCCAGTTGAGTGATACGATCTATGCTTGTGTACTCATCAATATCGTCTAAGTGCAAAACCTGTGTTTTCTTGTTGCTTTCTCTTTCAACTATTGCGAGCCACTCAAAGAAGCATGTTGGAGCTTTTCCTTTTTTGCACAAAGATAGCTCCACACCATCCTTGTGGCATCGTCAACGAAGCAAAAAAAGTGACTATGCCTCTATAGACTCCGGCCATTAGTTAGGGTCCACGTGTGTTGTGTTGGACCAGATTGAGCTTCTGGTTGACATCGCACTTAGTAACCATAGGAAACATTTGTCATGGTAGTCTAGCTCGGATGCGGTTTTCACAAGGCTGTGGTGCATCCTTGCTACCATTGTCCTTCACGTCAAGTCAATTCACATGCTCATGCTTTTGCAATGTCTGTATGGTTTGGTTGCTAATGTGGCCTACCCGCTTGTGCCACAGTGTGAGTTCCACGCTAAAAACTAGGTGGAGACTTGCTACTGTGAAGGGCATATCTGGCCCATTTTTTGGAGCTCATGCTTAAAAATCTGGCTCAATCATGTCGTGTAGAAGAAGGCAACCTTCTAAAAAGGTCTCACCTTTACAAATTCTCAGATTCACATGCTGTCCATCATTGATGATTTGCGAGCCCCTCTTCATCAGCTACCCCAATACGAGGAGGTTCACTACAATGTTAGGTATGAACAACACATCCCCAAATTGCATTTGAGAAACATTGTACCCAGTCACCATCATCTTTTCTTTGCTCAAAACAAGCACTTGTTGCTTGCTTGCCACCATCGTGAAGCCTTTGGAGCAGGGTTCAAGTTCATGGGGGCAAGTTTTGTCGTGTGTGATGTCCGAAGTGCACCCAATATCCATGTACCACACTTAGGTGGAATGGAACAGCTCATCACTCTGCATGTCTAAGAGTTGGAACACTAATCATGTGTAGTCAAATTGCTTTTCCTTGCCTCCATCATGCTTCTTGGCCTCTTTGTTCTTTCCTCTCTCTAGTTGCTTCTCCTTACTACCCATTGCCTTCTTCTCCCCCTTTCCTCCTATGTTGTTTTCTAAGTAGCATTGATGTCGCCTTGCTTGCTCCTCATCCCACTTAATTTTTTTGCACTCGCTTCATGTACCCAATATTTTTGCAATAATGGCACTCAAATGTAGGACGTGTTCCTACGTTTAGGCCGTACATGCTATGCTAGTTGGTGTTTGGTGAGGATGGGGTGAACAATTGGGTGGACGTAGAATTCTTCATGAATTGGCTCTTCTGTGACCTTTGAGGGGAAGATACGGCAATGCTCACGCCCTTGTAACTTGCATTTGACAGAATTCTCTCCTTCTCTCTTATTAGCCTCTGGTTGCATTACTCAGTCAGAAGGATTTTGCAAATGTATGCTTTCGTGAACGCATATTCATGCTTAAACTTGAGTACCTATTGAGCTTCGTCCCAAACCCCAGTAAGTCTGTTGAGGAGAAATGTCACAAAGACAATCTCTAAGAAAGAAGCATTTGTCACTAAGAGTTGATTGGAAATTGACAATGTTGTCAAAGTTGTTAAGGATGATGTGCAAAAAATGTGTCACAATGTGGGATATGAAAGTTGAGTCTCTAGATATGTAGGTCCTCAATAGGTAGGACCACGCATGGCAAGCTGGCTTTGTATTCTCCTTGTACATTTATATGGCGTGTTGGCTGCAAGGACTTCGATGGTCATTTAGCACCATGAAAGCAGCTTGGGTGAAGTACGTCAATTCAGCCTCCATGGTAGACAGCAACCTTGGGGGCGGAGGCGTATAGTAGCCATTGGAGAACTTCTAGATGCCATAGATCCGGGCCACTTGTTTGAACTTGTGCGCCTAGTGTGGAAAGTTCTCGAGGTTAAATCTGTCAACCTTTATCTTATGCAGATATAGTGAGGTTATCTTCCTTTAGGCCTTGATATGCTTTGCCTTGTGTAGCCGGCTGAGGGACCAGTATAGAACCTTATGTCACAGGTTGTGCCACATGTGGTGGTAGTGCTGCTTCCACATGGTCTCATGATGGTTGCATTGCAAAGGGTTGTGGCAATATTGCTTCATGCAACTGCAGGTAGTGCGTCATGGGTGACATCATTGGAGTAGGTTGTGGCTGTTCAGCAACAAAATCCTCTCGCATGCCTCCTTGTGGCGGTGAAGTCAGCTGCACACATGGATACATAGCTTGATGTAAGACAAGAGGAGAGTTAACTTGAGGTAGATGTGCAGACTGTTTGTATGAACCATGTTTGCATTGCAACTGTTGCTATTGTTTGTGCCGGTGCTGAAGTTGCTGATGTTGAAGATGCTATGGATGAGTATATGTACACATGTGTTAAAAATGAGAATTTGAGCTACTTGAGTTGCATGTGACTGTTGCTGTTTCTTTTTTTTGCAATGCTTGAGTTGTATGGGCAACCTGCTCCTAATGACGAAGGAGCTATTATGTGGCAATTTGCTACCTCAACACCTCCCTCTTTTGCTCTATAGCTTGACGTGGTGCGGTTTCTACCTATGCCATATGTTGCACCTCCTTTGCTAAGTTTTTTGCTTTTGAAGCTTGGTATTGTGCAAATTTTGGATCAGGGTGTCTCAGCTCTTGGACCATGCACGTGCCATGTGAAATTGGTTGACAATTAAGTACAAGAGAGGCTGGCCAAGCTTTATCCTCTTCCATGTTGCTCGTGTTTCTGTGCATGTAGAATGCTGCTCACATGCGTGATGTGACATTACTTCCACCTATGACTGAGCACTTGTACAGTGTTGGTGGAAAACGTTTCCACCACCAACATAGCTTACTGTAGGTGCTGTTACAAACTGCTGAAAGCACAACCTAGTGCTCTGATACCATGTTGACGTTTTGAGATGAGGAGCAAGGGCCAGGCCCCTTTCTGGTAGGATCGTTGGGTGATCAAAAGCTCATGTTGTATAATAGTACGAGAAAGAACGGTAAATCTTAGATGGGGATTTTTGATGTCTTGATTAGTACAAAGTACATCTATGGTTCTAGAAAATCTTAAGCAAGCTTGGTTAGCACAGCTCCTTGCCCACTGTGGGAAAATGTATTGCTAGGCTTTGTAGGCTGTTGAGGCAAGGATCTTGGCACATTCTCCAAATGCGCTTGCCATTAAGGTAGCCACGAGTCCCACTGGCAGGACTTGGAAGGCTTATACAGGCCTTGGAGGGATCTTCAACAGACTCTTGGTCTTCCGCTCCACTGTCAGAGGCTAGAGCAAGGCTGAGTGCTTGCACAATGTTGAGATGAATTTGAACTCAGAGGAACTTTGCCTTATGTACCTATGAACACTGCAACTTCACCACCTAAAAGAGAAGCTTCTGTGATGTGGTTCAGGTTTGGTGCCTCTTTGGACTTGTTTTGGGAATGCTTGCTTCTAAGGAAAGTTTTCTACACTTAAAAGCTGTTACTGGAACAACTTAAATTAGTAGGGAAAAACTTCCTCCTTAAGGAACTTTCATCAGGTGAAGCTTCACAAAGAGGTTTACTGCTCTTCATTGTTTCCTTTCTTCGCCGTTGACCTTGCCATGTTGCTACATCAGATTTCTCAATTACAAGCCTTTACAGAGTTGTACCATATTGGCCCATGCAGGTTGAAAAGTCTAGGTTCCATGCATGTGGCTAATATGCAGTATAGGCATCATGATCAAATTGCAAGATTCCTGCCTCGTCGGTTAGAGGACCCCCTCACCAGGGAAGCTCTGCATTGCTGTGCATTAGTTATCTCAACTACCTCCAAAAGCTAATTAGAGGCATGTGCAACCTTCTTGTACATGCTAGCATTCTTATACCACACACCAAGACCTTTCGACAATTTCAGAGTTGGTTGCCACTATTTATGTCATCTGTCCAGAAGAGAATTACCAACAAAATTGGACCCTAGAATTCACCATGCAATCCATTGCTTCCCGTAAAGTGCTTGAAATGTACTATAGTCTTCACAAATCTGTAGCTCTACACCAACGCAGCAATTGCTCCTCTTAACATATACATATACATATAAAAATACAAATACAAATACAAATTCATATACATATACATATACATATGCATATGCATATACATATACATATCCATATACATATACATATACATATACATATATATATACATATACATATACATATACATATACATATGCATATACATATACATATACATATACATATATATATACATATACATATACATATACATATAC
>SZWC01002422.1:95861-137360 GCA_023375785.1 Penium margaritaceum
ACATACACATATACATATACATATACATATACATATACATACACATACACATATACATATACATATACATATACATATGCATATACATATACATATACATATACATATACATATACATATACATATACATATACATATACATACACATACACATATACATATACATATACATATACATATACATATACATGTACATATACATCTACATGTACATACACATATACATACACATACATACACATATAGGTAGACATAGCAATATGCATTTTCATAGACATCTACATCTACATGCAGACATGATTCTCCCCGATGTACGTAAGAAGTTGAAAAATACGTTGAAATGTGAAATTGGTGTTGAAATGCATGATACATGTACATGAAAACAAAAATCCGTACACATACACAAGTACTCTTCGATGTGGATGGTTTTGCTTCATGTCAAATGGATATGGTTCTTTTTGTTTTCTTTCGTTCTTTCAGGTGTACATATGGGTCTGGTCGTATTCCGATGTGCTGAAACACGTGCGCGCGCTTTGTGTCGCCCGGTGTGGTGTCCTGCGGGAACATGACGCACGATCTCACACTGACCTTTCGCCGTGCAAGCTGGTAACCTGTGTCGGTTTCTGCTTTGGTTTTTGTCTGTGTTAAAGGGCGGGGACCCTGTGGCCGGTGAACCATCATGCTCCGCAAAAGCATTTTTCTGCCGGAACGGGATTGAACTTCGAGTTAGCAGAGAAGGGTGCCTGTATCCATTCCGGTTTTCGTTAACTGCGAGAATAAATCCTTTTTGTTTTTGTCGGTGCATTGCAAGCGATCCAAGCTCGTGGGCTGTCGACGATTCATTCATGCGCTACTTTTCAGGGTCGATTGTGATACGTTAAAATCCGATGTTTGTTGAGCGTATGTACAGATGTCGCTCCTGTGCATCTCGCGTTAGTCTCGACTATTTTCCCCGATGATGTGACAGGTGGCTGCCAGCATCGCCATCAACACTTCAAGGCAAGCATTGGACAGCATGGCGCTTCGAGTGTCGGTGTTTCCGCTTGATGAGGGCTTGGTACGGAATCCGGAAAGATAAAAAACGCGGGCGTGACTCCGCCTCAGAGGTAGGTTTGGAAGAGACATTCCTCATAGTTTTATCAATCAACTTTATCCATATTGAACTATTCTGCACATGTGGGAACCTTTTTTTGGGTTTTGTCATAACATACCCAGTTATCGGGACTATAAGAAGGATATTCCAATATTGCACACAAAATAACGCACATGACAAAACCGCACAAAAACTAACGCATATGACAATGTCACATGGAAAATAACGCATATGGCAATGCCGTACACAAAATAACGCATATGCAACGTTTCACACAAAATACCTTAGGAACCCAGAAACGCTAAAGAAATGTCATGTTCCCGCCACATACCATGTAGCATTGATGCATGACATGATATTTGTCATTCACTATGTCTAGTCGAATGCACCATTCCACTTTTTTCCATGTCAAGTCCAAAACACATGTTGTGATCCAAGGGGTGGGCGGCTGGTTGACTTCATTGTTGAGGGTGGGCAGATGGTTGCTTCAGTAAGGCATGGTGGTCGGATGATTGCTTTTCTTCCGAACCACGAGTGGAACGTTACTTTTCTTCTAAACGACAGGCAAATGAGAGTCACACTTTGCGTTTTCTGGGTATATGAGCTATTTCACCCTTTTCTTTTTTATCTAGGACGTGTTTTTCTGAAAATGTTTCACAATACTATTATGAGTACGCAAGAATGAGTTTTAACGTCTTAAAATTTACGGAAACATTTAGAATTAGTGTTGAATTTTATTATTTATACTCAAGAGGAACATGGAATTTCTTTTTTATCATGTAAAAAGAGGGTGTTCATAATAAAGCTTGTACTACTCTCTTTGAATTTTTATACTTGTAATAATTGCAAGTTCTTAATAAAATTTCTACCTCGGATTATTTAAGTCTCACAATATCTTATCCAATCTTTGAACAGTTAACATGGACCATACTTGTTTGCCAAAATGAGGGTTATCTATTCGTATTATATTTTTGAAGTGAAATTTCCACATTTTCCACATTTTGTGATCCCATTTTAATTCATCAGCTTAGAAAATTTTTGAAAGTTAGGGTCTCAAAGAATCATTTACGGCTTGGAAATTTTCATGAATATGAGTTCACAAAACGTCATGTTTTGAATTTGGCTCAGAAAATAGGATTGATGGAAAATCAGAAAACATCGATAACATTGTTGATCATAACATAAGCTCGCGTATACAATCATTGGTCTGATGGAAACTGTAACGGGCCCTTATGAAAATACATCTTCATTTCATCCCATAGTCCATCATATGCAATGTTACACATCAAATGATTGATCTCAATTCAAAATATGGAAAAAACATTAGTTTATTTTTCTTCAATGATTATCAATTATCATGCCAAAAGTTTAAGGACAGGTACATGCCTTGGTTTCTATTGCATGAGATCGTTGTACTTGGATGTATGATTAGATGGGAGCGTTCCATCAGTGTTTTCAATCGATTTTATACAGATTTAAGGGAAATGGCTTGTCATTGAATTTCATATGTGATTAGAGTGGCCATCTATAATGAGTGAATATGTCATTTGGGCGTCTTTTTTTCAAGAATTCCTTTTTTATCATGATTCGAGTTTCCAGCCATGTTCATTCATCCTAGTAAAGATATGACATACCTTCCATACCATGTACAAGTTGTGTTTTTAGTAATGTATCACGTATTAGTGTTATGCCAAATGGAGCGTAGGTGGTAAAGACATGACAAGGAAAGACATGATTTAAAATTTGGGACACTTGACTGATTCATAATTAGCAGGAAGTGTACTTTGAACACAAGCGTCAAAATGATCGAGCACACATTTACAAGTGTTGAGTTGCAATGAGGAATAATTGGGGTCGTTGGGTCGATCGTCGAGTGACGCGTGTGGAGTCGCATCGTGAGTGGCTAGATTGAAGAAGCTCTACCGAGAAATTGGAGGGTCTCAACAATCGACGGCGAAGTTGTGAGATGCATCTTCACAAATCTAGATATCTCTCAATGTGGCTAGAAGTCAACCAGAAGGTTGTGAAACGTATTTCATCGAATCTTGAAAGTGGTTGCATTTGTCAAAATATGCAAGAAGATTTGTCGGGGTGTGAGGACTATTGGCAATTCCCTCAACCATCCGGGTAAAAAGCGAGGTCTTGCCATCTGGTGGGCCATTTTGGTACTGAAAAAAATCCCTCTTGGAATGATTAAAGAATCGTGTGCATACACTCCCCCCCTTTCAATTGCAACGTCCTTGGGCGCACAGAGATGTGGTGTATTGTTGCGTTTAAAATCCGTCAACAGGTGATCGGCGTCTGCGAGCTTGTTGTAAGTTTCCCTGCTATGATGGGTGGCATTCTAGTTGTGCCATTTGACAAGATATTCTATTTCTTTGCCACAACATGGATGGCCAACAATGTCCTCGATGATGTAGTATGTGTCTTCATCCACTTGCATGGGTGGATAGGGAGGGACATTCTTGTCGGGAAGGTTTTATTCAGGGTCTTAATAGCGCTTGACTCTGCTCATGTGCAACATCGGATGAACTTGCATAGTGTCACAGAGTTTCTGTCATGCAACCATGGGGATTTGCATGGGCTCAATCCCTAACGGTCCCAACCACCGGGGCTTAACCTGTAGACAGTTGGGCCTCAAATGTTTTATGTTATTTGAACAAAGGACTTTATCGGCAGTAGTGAAATCATTTTCATTGTGACGGCAGTCAGCTTCTTGTTTCATTGCTGCTTGTGCATTTGTGAGTGTCTACTGTGTTTCATCCTACATGGTGGAGAAGTTACAATGTTGAACGTCAACCATACGAATGCTGCTTTGGCTTTAGAGTCCTGTCGGTGTGGTGGGATGGCTTCCATACACTACTTCAAATGGAGTTTTACCCATTACACTAGAAAATGCCCAATTTCATGCACTTTCAGCGATGTGGACTTCTTGTGCCCAATCTGTCCCATGAGGTTTTCATAACTTTCAGAGAAGCAGTTCAAGCACCTGATTGGTCCACTCGGTTTGGCCGTCGATTTTAGGATGGAACGTTGTTAAAAGTTGGAGTCGACTACCATAGCAAGTCATCAATTTGCACCAAAAAAATTGGTGAATTGATTTTCCTTGTTGTTTGTGATGGGTTTATGCACGCCATGTAGCCGCACAATGTTTTCTAAAAGCTGATGTGTAGTTCCCTTGATAATGATAGTGGTTGTTGTCAATACAAAGTCAGAAATTTTGGAAAAACTTTCAACGACCACGAGGATTACATCATATCCCTTTGGTGTGTCTTGTTGTTTTGAAACAAAGTCCATAACTATGTAATTCTACCGTTCCATTGGAATGGACAGTGGTTGCACGAGTTTCGGTGGCTACTTGGAACAAGATGTTTGTCATTGACACATGTCGCAGGATTTGCAGAATTGGGCCAGGTTGCATTACATCGTGTCCCACCAATACTATTTTGCCAATTCCTTGTTGATCTGATCCTTTCATCCAATGCCACGTTTTGTTTTGTGTTGCTTTTTGTGAAGGTTGTCAACGAAGGTGGTTTGCTTAGTAACGTTGGATCCGTGATTGAAATTGGTTGTAAGAGTCATAGGGGTTGATCCAACTGCCATATACCATACCATGCCAGACTGCCGCTACCACTTTCATGTGCATAGGCACGCTCTATTCCTTCATCACCAAAGTGGTCGCCAAAGATCTGTCGATAGTCGTCGGATGTGCTTGGTTACTTTGCAACATAGTAGCAAAGTCTGCAAAGTCTTGACGTGCGAGATGCGATCATGGTTTTTAAAAGATAGTCGTCCAGATGGGTAAACTAGTGGAATACCTCTCTTGCAACATTGCACTCAGATACCAAGTGTTATGCCAAACGGGGCGTAGATGGTATAGAAGTAGTAGTTGCAAGGAAAAAAAGATTTACAATTTGGGAAACTTGAGCAATTTATAATGAGCGGTAAGTGTACTTTGATGACAAGTGTTGAAATGATTGAACATAGAGATACAAGTGTTGAGTTACAAATGAGGCATAGTCAGTGCTGTTGAGTTGATCGTAAAGCCACGCGTGTGGATTTGCATCTTGAGTGGTTAGATCTAAGAAGTGGAGGGTTTTGCGGGGATGGCACATGCCGGAATGGCCAATTGCCTCTCCATGGAGCCTTCACCACGGGAATGAGGTTCTTTCTGCCCCACGATCGTTTTGCGTGTCCAGCAAACTTAGCGGAAGTCAAAATGTGGAATGAAATCGTGTTATAAGTACAAAGTACAAGTACAAGATCTACCCAAAGAACAAAAACCGATGTCCATGCTCTAACGCATCTCCCGACCCCAAACTAGGGCGCAACGCCTTGTTAAGCCGTCAAGGCCATCCATGCAAGGTCTTGGCATAGCCCTCATCTCCAGTGATGGAAGGCCTTCAAGATATCGAGGCCACCTCCTTGCCAAGCTGGCAGTTAGTGCCAGGCTCAGAGGGTCATCAAAGGAATCTCTTGTGGATCATGGCTGGTCTTGGCAGAGCCACCAAGTTGTGGTAGACTGGCCACCACCAACAGGTTTTCCTCCGCCCAGGATGGGAAGCAGAACCAGGATTACAAGGGCCTTGGTGGGATCTCAAGTGTTGTCCTCCAGCGAAGCAGGTAGAAGAGCCACGCTTAAAGGGGTCTTGGAGGGACCTCCAGTAGTAACCTCAACCCAGGCTGGCAGGCAAAGCTAGGTTCACAGGGGTCTTGGAGGAATCTTCAACATTGACCTCTACCTAGGCTAGCAAGCAGAGCTAGGCTTACAAGGGTCTTGGAGGGATCTCCAATAGTGACCTCCACCCAGGCTCGCAGGTAGAGCTAGGCTCAAAGGGGTCTTGGAGGGATCTTTTGTAGTGACCTCCACCCAGGCTGGCAGACATAGCCAGGCTTACAAGGGTCTTGGAGGGATCTCTAGTAGCGCCTTGGTCAAAGGTGTTGTGGTGCCAAGGCGTGGAGCCTTACATGTGGGCTTGAGGTATGGTGTAGCCAAATTAGCTACTAAAGATAAGATGCTGAAGATTCACCACAAAAGATAGTTGAGTGTGCCAGCGCTGCCACCTTTTATCCTTGCGACCCTGGCAAGTTGACTACCTTGGTGGTGGTCCGAGGAGCTTCGTATGGTGCACGATTAAGTTTCACCGTAACCATAGTTCTTGCACCAAAACTAACCTTGTGGCTTTGTAGGTGCAAGCCATCACCGTGTCCGTGATCCTCAAATCCTGTGGCTTCTCACGGATCATTGAGAGCTGTTGATCACCATAGCCGAAATGCTTGTATCTCAACGGTCCTTTCACATGAACATGAACCGTTGATGTCTGGAACCCAGGCTTGAGGAAACTTCCTCCATAAAGAATCTTCCTCTCCATGGAAGCTTCCTCTCCACCTTGGTTGTCCACTGACTCAAACCTAAGACATACGAAGCTTCCTTCCTAAGGAACCTTCATCAGGTTCTACGATGCAGCTTCTTCGTAAGCTGCTTCTGTTAGAGGCTTTGTTGCTTCTCCGTTGATTCTACCACTCTATCCCATGTGGTTTGTGGATTACCGTCACCATAGAGCTTGCATCAGAGCTTTCCATGTATGTTTTCCACATGGCAATGAAAGAGACATGCTGAGTCATGCCTCCGGACTGCTGGTGCAGGGCGGTCCTCACGTGTCGTCCTCGCACTGCTTCATGAGTCAAGTTGACTCAGGTGTGGTTCCACCTCACCATCAAGCATGTGGAGCATTGCACAAGCCTCTGCTCCAGGAGGCATGCACTGTCCTCATGTGAATGCTTCCAAACAAGTCTCCTTTCACAACCTTTGAAGGATTTGTCACTGAAGAAAACTTAGGCCTTTGAAGGAGGAAACTCCTTGTCGCGCCTCAACCGGTAAAGTCACAAAAAACTCGTAAAATTTTCTTAAAGTCTCTGTGTGGATTTTTGACTACGCCATGCTATAGTAGTAGATCAGCACAGATATCGCTCACTTTAACAAGAAGCTCCACCGAGAAATCAGGGGGCTTTGAGGATCGACAATGAAGATGCGAGATGCATCATTTAAATCTGGTTTTGTATTAATGTGTCTAGAAGTCAAACAAAAGTTCGTGACACCTGTCTTGTTCAACTTCAAAAGTGGTCCAACTTGTTTGAAGATGCAAGAAGGTTTGTTGAAGGGTGCAGGCAGTTGGCCAAATTGCCCTCGAGCAACAGGGTGAAAATCGAGGGCTCACCGCATGGTAGGCCATTTTGGTAACAACATGAATGCCTACTGGGAAAGAGTAAGAACTTGCTCATGTTTGTTACGTATCAATTAGGCCCCATTTGTAATGCATTGTTTTGGAAGATACTCGTATACAGAGGTCCGCTAGACACACCCTCACATACCTTCACACACACACACACACATGCACGCACACACTCACACACACACACACACACACACACACACACATCCACACACACACACATACACTTACACACATACACAGAGACACAAACAACCCAAACACACACACACACACACACACACACACACAAATACAAATACACACAAATGCACGCACAAACGTGTGTACACACAGGTACATGCATACATGCACACACACACACGCGCACACACACACACACATGCACGCACGCACACACACACACATACATACACACACACACACACACACACACACACACACACACACACACACACACACACACACACACACACACACACACACACTGAAACACCCCCTTCCACACACCCACACACATAAAAAAACACATACACACACACACGCACGCACAAACAAACAAACAAACACAGACATACACAAAAAAAAACAATTTTCCAGTCACAATGTACCACATGCAACACTTCCATGCACCATCCACACAAACCTCATGAATGTGCTTGTAACCTAAAAACCATAGATTGAGTTCCATGCAAGACAACAAATCTTTGCTCACAAAGGATGTTCTTGCATGTTAAACAAATTGCTCATTATTTTGTTCTTATTTTGTTTAGTTCCATGTGTAGAAGACCCTTTGAAATTTCTTTTTGTAGGACACTCGAAAGAGGTGTTTCTTCTTATGTTTAATACTATCTGAAATGAACATTATCATTCTGAAGTTATGCAGTGAGCTATTCTATACTCTTTAGAAATTAAAATCCAGAATTTGTTTATTGAAATGATTAAAAGTAAGACCAATTTTTGATTAAACAAATCCTGAGATATTTTTTAAATATCCAAAGGTTGTGTTTATTTGAATTCATTGGTCTTCGTGATTTTTTCTCATACCTTCCATATCACGTACCCATTGGGTGTTCTTTTGAATGTTTTTAAAATGTTATGCTGTTTACATTGTCTTGCATTGACCAATGTCCAATCATTATCCTTCGGTAAATGAGCTTGATACCATGGTTTTCCATTTTTTGACTGAATTTCTACCTTTTTCATGGGTTATGATCTTGCTCTATACGATTTTGTCAATCAGGTTTGATCTTTGGGGTGTAGAAGATCCATATGGGAATTGCAATCTGTTTATGAATATGCGTGAACCAGATGTAAGTTTTTCTTTCAAACAAAAGAACATTTTACATTAAAAATCAGATGACATGGATGATGGTGGACCGAAAAATTTCATACTGAATAGAGAGTATAATAGAAGATTAATAACGTTTTTTCTACATTAATCTTCATTTTGTCTTGTTTTCATATGAATGCAATATTTTTGGTTAAAATCATTGATAGAGGTAGCTTTCTATGGAAATAATATTCAGTTGATTGTCTTAACAGGCAAGAAGTATAATGCCATACATGGAGGAAAGGTATATTCCTAGGTTTCCATTGTAAAACATCATCAAACTAGGAGATATCCTATATATTGAGGCTCATGCAATATTTCAATTTGATTCAGAATTTGAGGAAATGGATGGTGACCCCATTTGATGTATAATCAGATTTTTGGCTAGAACCATTCATTGTTCTATTAAATACTAGATACCATCTGAAGCATATAAATGTTGTGGTTTTGAATAATGTAGTTCAGGGTAGGGCCCATGAAAAGCTTACTTTAGATTGCGATCCTCATTCACATAAGTTCCATTCTTTACCATGGTGTTTAGTGTACAGAATGTCGGTGCCATTGACTAGCAATGAAATGGCACACTAAAAAACTCAGAATATCTTCTGCAAAAGGGTAAGCTTGCCTCTACTCTTGTAAAAATGATTTAATTATAGCTCTTCTTGTTTAATAAATTGAGTTTTCATTGTGGTTTTTTATTTGAGGTAGTGGTTCCCTCTTGTGCTCGTGCTGTGCTCCTCTTGTTTGCAATAGTGAAAAAATATTTGAGGGTCAAGGTCTTGTAGTCACATCATAAAACTGGGATGGAACTCATCAAAGAAATACGTGTCAACCAGATGTATTGTTGGTTCTATTGTGAAATCAAGTGCATTGATGCACACGAATCACTCTTTCGACTCATTAGATTAGGGCGCATATAGCAGATCTAGCATTGAAAGCATTTCTTGTGCGTAGCACACTGAGATGTCATATGAGAGATATGGCGTGTGGTGAAAGCTTTCTTACGCATCCAAGCACACTCAATTTGGAGATGAACAGCCCCTACAATAGCCATCGAATAAAATCTTGATGGTGCCGTCCACCATGTCCTTCCATTGCATGAAAGGGGAGGCACTTGAAGGCGACCTATGGAAGCGCACTCCCTGACCCAAAGGTCAAGGAAGGGCACTTCCTTGCTAATGAGACCTCTTTGGTAGCTCATTTTAAGGCCAAGATGCATTTGGAGATTAAAGGAGTTCAAATCATATCACAGGCGCTAGATTATTGTATCACCAAGGACGGATAGCCTAACTTCGCCTCCTACCACCCAAACTTTGAGTGTGCATGTTTTTCTGAAAACTTAATGAAATGGAGTGCTTCAAAGCTCAATGTTGAATTAGAAAATCCAATCAATGAAAATTATGCTATACTGTGTTTGATGGGTTGAAAAGAGTGACTTTTGGACTTTGTAATTGCTAGCTCTAAAACCCCTTATGATAAGGTCAATGCATAGGGGGTCGTGGACTCCCTATGGATTGAGGTTGGAGTGGGAAATGAACTTGAATCATCGATATTCAGTGCCTTTTGTCGCAGAATGTTCATAGGCCTATGTGCATTTCCCACTCTGTCCTCAAGGCACCAGGACTCCATGATTTCCTATGCATTGAGTTGACCCCCTCTCATTGCAAATTGTGCATCGTAGAAAGAGTGGGATCTCCAAGTTGTTCAGCCCCATGTTGCTTTTGGTCCTTCTCGATTGCTTGTTTGGACTTTCTTATTTGTTGAGATTTGTTGACCAATCCTTGATGCATGCATGAAGGTTACTTGGTGACATGGTGAACCCTTTTCTCATGGCAATCTTCGCATGGGAGGAGACCGGATGTAGTCTGCTACCTACACACGTTGCACGCATACGAGAATCCTGTTGACACCAAGACTGGAATGTGAATACATGGAAATGAGTGCCAAAAAGTTCAAATATGTTCTAAACGGTTGCAATTCGAGTTTTATGTAGTTAATTGGTGCTTGTTATAAGTATGAAAGACCTTCTATGTCATGTAAACATTGGGTTTGTGTAACTCACATCCAACAAAACCCCATACATCTTTTGTTATGCAACCAAAAAGACTTCCAATATGTTATGTCCTATGTATGGTGTTTGCCAATTACATTGTTGGTTATAGTGATGACGACTTAAATAAATAGAAATCATATATTTTCATTCTATTATTGAATTTTCTTAAGTATTGTGATTTCTTCAAACATGTAGATGGGCCAAATTTCAGCCATGGTTTGATAGAATGAGAGTGCTACCAGAATTGTTTTTTTCTTTGTGAGGGACTTCCTAACTTTTAATGTATTTTGATAATGTTTTAAGCGATTGGAATAGTCATGCTTTGCACTTTGGATTTAGAACATCCACGTGGGGATAGAAATTTGTGTATGACCATGCGTGAGCCAATTAGTTTTCTATTTGATTTGAGAGAAAAAAATCAATGGAAAACCAGATTACATGAATGATATTGAGGAACATAGTTTTTCAGACTAGCCATAGAGAATTTTTCTATTGTTTTAGAAACAATCTCCCTTCATGTGGAAGAACATCACCTTTGTTTCATTTGACTGTGATTTTCATGCAATATTATAGATCAAAATAATTCATAGAAAAACAAAATTTTGAAAATAATTTGAAATGGATTTATAATCAATGGGCACGGAATATTATGCCATGAATAGAGAAAGGGTACATGCTTAGGTTTCCAGTACAAAATGTTGTTGAACTGGGAGATATCCTATAGATCGAGGCTCATACTTGATTTCAATTGATGTAGATTTGGGTGCTATGGCCCTAATCTCCATTTGGACTGTGATTTGAGTGGCAAGTTGAAGAGGATGAAAATATCATTTGGATGTTTTTATTCAAAATACAATGCATTGAATTTTTAAATCAAGCTTTCGACCAGATCGATTAAAGAATACTAGATACCTCTAAACCAGGTAGAATTTGTGGTTTTAACAGTGTGTTTTGTATTTCTCCTTTTGTGTTGTCTAGTTTGGTGTGTGATACTCGATCTGTTAGGTTTCATTGTTCACCATGCTGTCTAGTATGGAGAATTTCAATGAAGTCTATTAGTAAAGGAATGGCACATTCATGCTCCCCAAAACTCTGATGTGTTCTCTTCAAACCTGAAGCTTGCCTTGAAACTTCTTAAACAGGCCGATTTTCAGCTGTTCTCCATTTATAGATTGAGTTTTCCATTCTGGTCTTTTTTTCCTTTGAGATAGCGGCTCTCATGTGCTTATTGTGCTACTAATGTTTGAGATTATGAAAGCATGTTGGAGGGTTAAGGTTTAAGAGTCACATCATCGTAAAATTGGGACGAGACTCATTATAGGATTACGTGTCAACCAGATGTATTGTTGGCTCTCTCTGATTGTTGCATTTTGGCCTCCATGATCTCAACATCATGACTCCTTACGATGCACTCGGCCAACATTGCTCCTGCCACATCCATCACCTTGCGACAAGTCCGACAGGACACAGCAGGCGTGTTAGGCCTAGACCTGCCACCCAAGGACATGTTTGGAAACACCCCACTAGTGCAACTGAAGAAGGCAAAAGTGAAAATTTTGGACAGATTGCAAATGGAGACTCACTACTTTGACAAGAGATTTCATGCACCTTGGTCAAGGACTATTCGTCCAAAAACTTACACCCATGAGGTAGGCTGTGTATCTAGACTTTTCAACAGGATCAACGGTGATCATTGCTTGAGAAAAAAGAGGACCACGGTGAAGGATATCTTTTACTCTGTTTCATCCATCAACCAAGTAAGGCAACAGTCTAGATAAAATCGAGGATAACATGCTCCCCATAGTAAAAAAAGTTACCCAACAATGCATCATGGACGCAGTCTTCTCCGGTATGGTAAGAAAAATCCCTCAAAACTCTTCAACTAATTTGCTGTTCCGTTTCGAGCAACTTAGACTGTGCATGCTACCTTTCTGTTCTGTTCTTGTCCCCGCTGCCCATTTGATCATAGCATCAGTTGTCCGAAACATGTTCTGTTATGCCTATTTGGTTGCACTTGTGGGTCATTTCCAGAAATGCCCCAAACCTTGTGAGTCTTGGCAGACAAAAACACTTGGGCAGCAGAAGGCCAGCTCTGTCATGCCAATCGCATGTGTAGTGAACAATACTGGCCAATCCTGGCCCGATGAATAGCGCGGAAAAAGACCAAAGACCAGATATTGTAAAGTGTAGCATAGCATAGTATAGGGCACACAATGTAGTGTTGCGTAGCAGTGCTGTTGCATGTTGCATGTTGATGTACCCAAGGGTCTTTCCATTCGTACGTATGTTGGAAACACAATAGCCGGGGACCTCACAACCGAATGGAAAGAAAACACCCCTATTTGGCATGGAGCGGGCTATTTGCATTGATTGCTAGAGATTGCCATCATGACCGCCATCTTGAAAACGTTTGTGCATCCCCTTGACTAGATACGGTAGTTGGAGTTTGGAGATTAGCATGGAAACTTCAAATTGGAAAAAAATACGAACATCAGATTCCTACTCTGTCCCTACCAAAGTTTGCGGAGCATCTTGTAAAAAAGAACAAAGGAGGTGTTTGTCCATCATGACTGCCAACAACCGTGGTTTAGCCAAATCACAACATGAATCCAGGTGCCGATCCAAACAACGTAAATAGACAGCATATTCTAATGAATTGTTTTCATGTGGAAAAAACAATGATGTTGTAGGTCCTGACCCTGCTTCAACGTGTTTCACAGTCGTTTATAGTTCAATGTGTCAACCATTAGCCAAAAGAGCCCCAAAAAAGCTAAACCCAGGCAAAGGTTTGACACATATCCAAACCGACGCCAATATACTAGGACCTGTGATACCCACATCGTGGACAATGTTGTGAGATTCGGCCATTTGCAAAACAGATATTTTGTATACTATACCAAACCATCAGCAAACCCTCGGTTGGGGATGAGTATCTCCATAATAGGTCGGCTTGTCTCAATGTACAAGAAGCAAACACACACTGGTCTCATGACTTCCAACACTCATCCAAATGTATGAACCATACTGGTCTTGTTAGGTATAATTGAACAATGTGGGTCCTGTGAATATGAATTTTCGCTACACTGAAACAGAAGCATGACTGATTTGTGAATCAAACCGATAGGATACTTGCTACGATAGTGTTGAAAGAAATAGACATCAATCAAGGATGGGGATTGGGACTTTGTATGGCCTACTCCACATAATGAAAACCACGACCAGACGTCAAAGAAGATGCCACACGTCACACACACTTCCCAAAAATTCACGAGTAGAAATCTCGTGGGACCTTTCACTACGCATTGCCAACTTTGTAGGACTTGTAAAATTCTTATGGCCCTTGGAGGTATCCACCGTATCATTGTGTAACCAACGTTAAGCAAAGAGGATGCCGTAGGACCTGTGGAAGAATCCCTGCACCCACTACAACCACAAAGACATTGTAGGACTCTGTCATCTGCATTGTAATACAGGTGTTTATTTTTTCAAACCACATAACAACTATCAGTTCATGATCAGTAATGCCCTCAGACATCGGTGAAGGCTACTTCACATTCTAGAAAATGGGCTGAAGTCCTAAGACGTCTGACCCTTAAAAGGCCATAGCAACCAACAACGGTCCCACCCTGTGAAAAGTACCTGCGTGTGCCCCGTGGGTGTGCACCCTATTTCAACTAATGCATTTTTAGCAATATATGAACACATGACATATCAATGGTTTGCAAAACAAGCTGAGGACATCTCCACCACAAACGGTGCTCAAAGAAGAGGTTATTGGTGAGGGATGGTGATGTACAGGTTGCGAGGCCATTATTCCAACTACGTTGCGAAGAGTAAACGAGAAAGGTCACACACATCCCCTATTTTCCAAGGGATGAGGGCACAGGACTTTGCAATCATTGCCGTCATTGTAGGACATATGCATTTTACTAAGGTCTTCTAACATACGTGCATGGTCCCACATAGAAATTGCCAATGTAGATGTAATCACGTGGGACTTACATGACGCATTGCCGACATTTTTGGACCCAAGAAATGGTACAAATCCAATGAATCAAGTGATAGCATTGCAACACTTGTATAAACCGGAGAGGACGTATACATTGACATTGATGCACCACCACAGATGCCGTCGTAGTGCATGCACGCTAATGGCGATGGACCCATAAACCGCCAATGTTAACCTCTCTCCATACATATTCTTTATGTGATCTGGTCGTGAGTGGGTATGCTGGAGCACGGAGTCGAGGTGACGCACCATGGCAGCACGCAATCCCCAAGCTCCGCACAAGTGATCACCTCTAACGTGATTACATGACCCATTACCTTCACGCAAGAGCTCAACAAAGTCCTCTCCATACCAAATATGCTTGGTGCTCTTGGCTGAAAGTGACACAGTTTAGGTATTCTATTACCAAACCTACTTGGAACATGGAACCTGGAATGTGGGTAGGCAAAGAATGGGTCACCTGGAATGTGACATGGGTCAACTGGGTATGGGCAAGATGAGCCTTCACTCGCATTTTTTTTGGGTTCCGAGGGCATTTTTCCTAGCTTGAGAGCCTTGCCAGCGAGCCTCGCTTGCTAGCAGACGGGTGGAGTCCGACTAGCGAGCCTCCAAAACCAGGAGAGGCGTCCCTTCTTGAGCTTCGTGCTTGTGGAAGAAAATTGGGCCCAAAGTGGGCCCGGCAAATTGCTGCCAAAATTTTCTTTGGCAGCAAAACAAGGACAGCAGAGTCTACAGTACCTCCCTAGCTCCCTCCCCATCCAAATAGAGCTACGAGCTTACTGGGTTTTGTGCTGGGAGGGACCAGTGCTACTGCCCGAGCCGGCGCCGGTGCCGGCACCATCACCGCCTCCATTGGAATGACGTGCAAAGACCTCAGCAAGGTCCTGTCCCACAAGGATCTGACGCCGTCGCCGCTTGGCGCGTGTGAATTCCTGTCATGGAAGGACGTCTTTCTCTACTGGGTGGCAGAGCATGGGCTTGAGGATTTTTACCTAGCCCCACCGCCTGATGTCACTGACGCGCGGGTGCTCCTATGAGAATGTAATGCCTTAGTTTGAATGCTTCCAGAGGATCAGAAGTATTTGATCAGTCACTTCCATTTAGGAGGGAAAGGGGAGGATCCGAATATCCTACGTAGGGGAGAACCCCGATCCCACGATGTGTGGCAGCACCTGATCATGCAAAAGAAAGAGAAGGCGATGGCCCCAGTTATTGCCTTGTGTCAGAAGCTACACAACCTTTGCTCTAAGCCAGGTGCATTGGTTACCGAGTATTGGGATGCGGCCNGTACGTGCATCCTTGGTCTTTGTGCTTCCCAAACCATCTTCAAATGGTTGGAGCCTGTCCTTATACATCTTGGAGAATAACACAAGGATTTTCAACCCTCCAGAAGTTGAAAGTTGTCGACATCAAAAGCACTGACTTAACTGAGGTGTTCGAGGAACTGCTGAACTGGAAAGACATCTTCAAAGCTGAGGCACATGAAGATGGGGGTGTAGCAACGAGTGCATTTGTGCATGAGGGAGGAGGTACCCCCCTCCATCGCACCATCACTTTGGTGGAGGAGGCCGGGAGGTCTTAGGGGCAAAGGAAGCCAAGGCGGACAAGGAGGGGGAGGGCAAGGACACGGTCAAGGAGCAGGAAACTGGACCTGCAACTAGTGTGGATAGACAGGCCACTACTGGTGTGCCTGCCCGTCTCTTCAGCGATCAAGAAACCCACCATATAGTGGACATGCGCAGCAGTGGGCCAGCCACAGGCACCCTTCTCTCATCCCTGCCAACATCTGCACCGTCGTGGGCGGGCACCCTTTGGGGCTGCAACTTTTGGTCCGCCACAGCTACACTGACCCATGTACCCATCTGTGCCAGCTCCACCTCCACCCGTGTACCAGGGGCCCGTCTTCATGCCCCAATACGTCAGCGCACCCGCTCCTGTTCTAGCATGGGCACAAAGAGTACGGGTTGAGACGAACGAGCCATAGCAGCCATTAGCACTCCCACCAGGACCAGGGTAGAGTGCGTCCATGGAGGTGCACCCACCTGAACCAACTGCCACTACACTATCGCCAGGTCACAAGTTGGGGCACACACATATCACCACATTGCACACATTGCCCATGCATGAATGGCTGTTTGACACTGCTGCATTGCATCACATTTTGCTGCATCGCTAGCTGTTTGTCACATAACATGCCTCGTCGGATGTTGAGGGCATCAAGACTGGGTCTGGGGAACTCCTGTCGGTTGAAGGTGTGGGAATCATAGCTCTGCAGGCACCGGTTGGGGTGTTGTGGCTATCTGGTGTTTTGTATGTGCCGCTGCTGAAAGTCAACCTGCTGTCCAGGGGGCAATGAGACCAATAGGCTAATGTCTCCGCACTGACACAAAAGCAGTGTTGCATGCTCTTTGATGCGGCTTGTGCTTTGCTGGCTGATGGTCCATTGCAAACAGACATGCCATACAAACGGACTTTGTTCCCCTTTGTCCACTCACAAAAAAACCGACCTCAATTCCACATCGTCACAGGTGCTGACACAATAGGCAGAGACAGACTTTTTCTTGATCCGATAGTGTTACCACAAGGCCCCTCGCACTGGTACATGCAGATCTGACAGGACAGAAGCCAGTGCCATCAGTCCAGTATGCGTCCCTCTACATCTTGACTCTCATAGATGACTAGAGCCACTTTTGATGGGCCTTTCTACTGTAAACCAAGGCGGATGCCCAGCATGTAATTCTTGAATGGATTTATTTGGCCAAGACACAGACAGGCTGTACACTGTTGAAGCTACAAACTGACAGAGGAGAAGAGTTCCTTGGTACAGTGACAACAGAACTGAAAATGAGAGGAGTTAAACACCATTCCATAGCACCCTACACTCTCCAACAAAATGGAGAGGTGGCACGGTGGCACAGGTCTCTTGGTGATGCACTACACACATTGCTGACTGAATCTAGTCTTTCCTTAGTTTTTGGAAGAGGCGGTGATTTATGTCACCTGGGTATGGAATCGCGTTCCACAAGGTCTGCTACCAAAGTCCGTCACACCTTAGGAGCTATAGTTCAAGGAGAAAAATGACTTGATGCCTGCAAGGGTGTGGGGAACAATGGCGCGTGTCTGGTTTGCATCACCACAACGAGAGCACAAACTGAGTCCACGCGGTCATTGGTGTGTATTTTGTCTGGGTCTCTCATGCCTCGAAGGCATGGCGGTTTGGGGACCCCACTAACAACTGTTGTTTTTTTCAGTTGAGATGCATTATTCTTGGAACATATGCCATATGTGTTCCTTACACTGCGTCATGCTCCCTCATTGTCCCTGCGAGAGCATTGCCCAGAGTATGTGAGTGCACCAATTTTCATGTACCCTCCAGCACAGAAAGCGGGTCTGGTGGCTCAATCAATGCCCGGCAATGAGATGATCACCTCAGTGCCAAAAGATCTGCTTTCATCCAAAGACTTGGCCAGCACAGAGTCTAGTGACACCAAGGTACCTCTAGGCCTGAGGCCTCTGACCCCTCCTGCTGAGACAGAAAGCGCAAACACGCCATCGCCCGAACCAGTGCGACGATCCCTGAGCACTCTACCAAGAGTTGATTACAAACAACTATACAACAATGTCAGCACAGCAACCACAGATCACAGTACAACTGAACCACTAACTCTCACTGAGGCAAGGGGGCGCCCAGACGCCGCTGAATGGGAAAAGGCGATGGCACCTGAATTGAATGCACTGTTGGAACATGGGCTGTACGAGCTGGTGCCCTTACCACCTGGTCGCAAGGCCATTAATGTCAAATGGCTGTTCAAAATCAAAAGGAATATTAAAGGCCTGATTGAGAAGTAAAAAGCACTTCTTGTGGCCAAAGAAATTCAGAAAGTCCCAGGTCAGGACTTCTTAGACATGTATGCACCTGTGGGAAAGCATGGAACCGGCTGTACCTTACTGGCAGTGGCTGCACGCAAGGATTGGGACATCCATCAAATGGACGTAAAAAATGCTTTCTTGAATGGGCCACTGGAGGAATAAATGTATGTAAAACAGCCAGAGGGATATGAGGACAGCACAAACTGAGTGTGGCTTCTGTTGAAGGCCCTGTATGGCTTAAAGCAAGCGCCTTGATGCTGGAACAAAGAGATCCGGCGCACACTGGAGAGCGGTAACTTTTCACAGAGTCTCTGCAACCAGTGCATGCTTCTTCTCTGGGACAATGGCCTACCTGTTGTGTTGCTTGTTTATGTGGACGATTCGCCGATCTTGTCTTCCTCACTTACACTCATTGAACAAGCCACTGCTCACAGGACACTACAAGATGACGGACCTAGGTGAGGTACAAAACTTCCTAGGCATGACCATCACACGTGACCGCACAGCACACACCTTAACTCTTCATCAAGGCCGATTCCTTACTCATCTTACTGGCCGCTTCCAACACTTGATACAGTATCTCCCACCACAACACACGCCCATGAAACCTGATGTCTACATGCACCTGTTGGATGCACGCACCACGGACTTTGGACCTGACACAGACCCCATGCTTTACAGAGAGATCACAGGCAATATCTAATGTCTTGCCTCCAAAACACGTCTTGACATTGCGTGCGCAATCAATTTCCATGCCCAGTTCATCCAGCAACCATGAAAAACACACCAGAAAGCCCTGTTGAAGTTGTTGCGATACGTGCTGGACACAACTACACTTGGTTTGGTGTTTGCCCCCGGCTCAGGTCCAGTCCTTTAGGGTACTGTGATAGTGACTTTGCGCGTGACTGTGCAGCTCACCGTCAAGGTGGATATGTGCTTTGTGGGTGGGGGACTGCTATGTCTTGGCGCAGTGCCGAATACTTGTGTGTGGTGTGTAGCGTGGCTGAAGCAGAGTACATGGCGCTGAGTGAGGTACCATGCGAGGGAATTTGGCTTGCACGCTTTTTCCTTGAAGAACTGGATGTGCACATTTCTGTTGTACCCGTACATAGAGACAGCTCAGCCGCATGCTGGTTTGCCACAAATGATGGTGTATTGCATCCATGCACCAAGCACATTAGTGTCAACCATCACTTTGTTTGAGAGGCAGTGGAAGCTGGGATATTGGAAGTGCGTGCCATCAGTGGACAGGCACAGTTGGCAGATTTTCTCACCAAAGCTCTCTAACCCTCCTCCCTTCTCCTTCAACTACAACATCTCAGCTGCATGCCCACCATTCTCTCATCCAAGCGTGTTAATCTCTCATTGTACATATTCTCTATGTGATTTGGTCCTGAGTGCGCAGGGCATGCTGGAGCAGGGAGTAGATGCAACGCACCGTGATGGCACGCGATCCCCAAGCTCCACACGAGTGGTCACCTCCAACCTGCTCGCATCGCTCATTACCTTCCTGCAAGAGCTCAACGGATTTCTCTCATGTTTAGTTCCCCATACCAAATATGCTCGGTGCTCTCGGCTGAATGTAACATAGTTTTGGTATTCTGTTACCATGTCTACTTGGGACATGGAACCTGGAATGTGGGTAGGCAAGGAATGGGTCACATGGGATGTGACATAGGTCAAGTGGGTGTGGACAGGACAAGCCTTCGCTCGCGTTTTTCTTCATGGGTTCCAAGGGAGTTTTTCCTGGTTCAAGTGCCTTGCCGGCGATCCTCGCTCGCTGACAGTCGGATGGAGCTTGACAAGCAAGCCTCTACCCGTAACATCTCTATGAGCTGTTACTAGCGAGCTTAGCCTAGAGTAACCACCATGGCTGAGCACAAACCCGAGCCTAGCTTACTGTACACTTAACCATTTTCTGCAGAGTAAGTTGCATTGGAATCGCAGGAGCCTTCTCAGCCAATGGACCTATGAAAACGAGGTCGCGTCAGGATACAAGTCTGACATCAGGCAGAGGGAGCTTTTTTGAGACGTTACAAGACATGCAGATGTTGCAGGACCTTTGTCAAAGCCATACGATCTGTTGCCATGCTCAAGGTCCTATAATGTCAACGCTGCATCATGAGGGCATATGGTCGTCGAATGCGGGTGAAAGCATGGTCGGACAGCATACGTCCTGTTCCGGCCGATTGGATTTTTACCAAAATGAGAAACGCTACATGTCAATGGTTTGCAAGACAAAACGAAATGAGATTTGTTGCAAACGGTGTTCAAAATAAAGGTCATGGTTGAAGGATACCTATAATCAGGTCGCAGGACCTGCACAGACCGGACAGGTCCAATGAAGTTGACGCACCGCCATGTCAGACGGCAGTCATCGCACAAGTTTTAGGGTGTCAGACGCCGCCGTAGGTGCCTGAACGCTAACAGCGTGTGACCAATACACCAAGAGGGGTCGTATGAGGACAAATTTGTGGCAAGATGCCCGCCCAACATTGGGCAAGCTTTGAAACGTCACAGGACATGCAGACATTGGAAAACGTTTGACGACGCCATAAGACCTCTTTCAATTCTGCAGGTCCTATAACGTCAACGCTGTGTCATGAGGACATGTGGTCTTTGCACAATGTTTAAGTATGTTTGGATTGCATGTGACCTGTTCTGGCTGATTACATTTTGAGAGGAATGAGAAACTGTTAAATTCAAATGGTTTGCAAAACGGACCAAAATGAGTTTTCCTAAAAACAGTGTTAAAAGGAGAGGTTTGTCGAAGAATGGCGATGACAACGTTGCATGACCTGCACAAGCCAGAGAGGACATATAATGTTGAAACACCGCCACAGACATTGCCGTCGTGCATGCACGCTTACGAAGATGGACCCATACACCGCCAAAGGTCCTATGAAAAGCAGGTCGCGTCAGGATGCCCGTCCGACATTGGGCAGGTCTTGAGAGGTTGCAGGACATGCAGATGTTGCAGGACCTTTTCTGACGCCGTAGGACCTGTTGCCATGCAGCAGGTCTTCTAACGTCAATGCCACATCATGAGAGCATGTGGTCGTCGCGTAAGGTTGAAAGTATGGTCGGACGGCATATGTCCTCTTCCGGCCAATTGCATTAAAAAAAAAACAAAGAGAAATACTGCATGTCGATGGTTTACAACACAAACCAGACTGCGATTCGCTGCAAACCGTGTTCAAAGTAAAGGTCATGGTTGAAGGATATGGAGAATGACATTGTAGGACCTCCACAGATCGGACAGGTCCAATGACGGTGACGCACCGCCATGACAGACGGCAGTCACCGCACAAGTTTTTGGGTGTCAGACGCCGCAGTAGGTACCTGGACGCTAACTGCGTGGGACCAATACACCGCTAGGGGTCCTATGAGGACCAAGTTGTGGCAGGATGCCCGCCCAACAGTGGACAGGTTTCAAAACGTCGCAGGACATGGAGACGTCGGAAAACCTTTGATGACGCCGTAAGACCTGTTTCAAGCTTGCTGGTCCTAGAATGTCAACGCCGTGTCATTAGGACATGTGGTCATCGCACAAGGTTTGTAAGTATGTTCAGACGGCATGTGACCTATTCCGGCTGATTACATTTAGAACAAAATGAGAAACTGTTAAGTTTTGGTGGTTTGCAAAATAGACCAAAATGAAACTTTCTACAAATGATGTTCAACAAAGAGGTTGGTGAAGAATGGCGACGATAATGTTGCACAACATGCACAAGCCAGAAATCTTTGTTTGACCTTGACGCACCGCCACAGACATTGCCGTAGTGCATGCATGCTCATGGTGAAGGACCCATACACCACCAAAGGTCCTATGAAAACCATTTTGTGTCAGGATGTCCGCCCGACATCGGGAAGGTCTTGAGACATCGCAGGACATGCAGACATCGCAGGACCTTTGCCGACGTCATAGAAAATTTTGCCAATTTGCAGGTTCTCTCACATCAATGCTGCATCATGAGGGCATTTGGTCATCGCACAAGGTTGAAAGTATGGTCGTACGGAATGCGTCCTGGGTTGGCCAATTGCATTTCAAACTAAGTGAGGAAACATGTCATGTCAATAGTTTACGTCTCAAGCCAAAATGAAATTTGCAGTAAACGGTATTGAAAAAAGAGGTTATCAGAGAACAATGGTAATAGTGATGGTTCAGGAACTCTACATACCGGACAGGTCTGATGACGTTGATGCACCACCATGACAGTCGGCAGTCAGTGCACAAGTTTTTGGGTGACAGAGACAGCTGTAGTGCATGCATGCGAACGGCGTGGGATCTGCAGACCGCCAGATTTCCTATGATGATTGCGTCGTGTCAGGACACCCACCCAACATCGGGCAAGTTTCAAGATGTTGCAGGACATGCAGACATCACAGGACCTGTGCTGCATATGCGATGCAGATGCAGTAGGACCTTGTGCAATACTACAGGTCCCCTATCATCTGAACCGCATCAAGAGGCCTTATGGACGTCGCACAACGTTATGGATTGACAACATTGTAGGACCGATGTCGCATACAAATCACCAACCAATTGGGTCCCGTTGCAATTCATGGGTCCCATATCGTTTGCGTCGTGTCAGGGTAGAGCAAACTCAGTACTTGATGCTGTGTGTTTACTTTTTCGTTCGTCACTGTTCACTCGGTTTCCATACTTTGAAGACTTCTTGGTCCCCTTGGACCAATGAACGTTGCACTGTGAGCACAATGACCAACAATAGCGGCGTCCGTGTAGTGGAGGGGTCGTCTCTTCCTCCTATGGTGACCCCATTTCTGTCAAACTTCTCCTGCATCTTGCTGGAAGAAATCTGGAGCCGAGTGAATCGTTGGATGATTTGCCTGATGACCCAAAGTACTCTCTAGTAGAATCCATGAATTGAGGCAGTAGCCGCTTGCCCAAAACTCATGGCAGAGGGTCCGATGTTCTGCGGCGGCACCGTAACCCTGAGATTGGTTAAGAGAAGAGCTAGCACCCTTCTTTGACACGCAAACTGGTAAGTGAACCTGTGGATGACTGTGTTGCGTAAAATGAAGGGAATGGGTGAAGTTTACCTGGAAAAAACTATCTTCTTGTTGCTTTTCATACTTGCTCAATGAAACAATGGGAAGCGGAGTACGATGAGTTCTATTTTGGCATCAGACACACTCGCTGGTAGAGTGTCAAGAAGCTGACATAATTTTTGAACACCTTGGACACCTCATTAATTGTGATGAGACTGGCTTGTCTGAGAACAAGGAGTCCAGCAACACGGTGGTTCTTTGAAAAAACACGTCATGCGCATACTCTCTTGAAAGCAAGAAAAAACCACAAACATCCTGTTCCCCTCACAGTTGACCTTGAACTGTTTCTCCAGCAGCCGTGGGTGAACTTGAACCCACGCAGGGAATGCGAATCTGATATCATTGACTTTCACATTAGCGACGCTTTCCATTCAAAGAAGGTTAAAGATCCATGCCACCTGTACCGGTCCTACCAGCGTACAAAGTGCATGGATGAAGCACAGAGGTAGTACCAACCGGTAAGATGTAAGCCGCTGTCTCTGCTTAGGCATGCTGGAAAAAGAACAATCACTGAGCTAAAAATTGTTGTGCATGCAAAAATTGATGGAACTGGCGGGGGTGAAGATGCAGGAGATCCGCAGGTACAAACGTTGATTGTAAGGAGAGTTTTTGGAATTGCGATCTTGCGCCTGCATTTTTTGCAGGTGGATATTGCTGATGGCGCTGGGAACAATGTTGCTACGGGCGCTGGGGCCCATGTTACAGCTGGCGCTGGTGCTGGCGCTAATGCTGGCGCTGGCCCTGGTACTGGTGCTGGTGTTGGCGCTGGCTTAGTTGGTGCTGAGCGTGCTGTGGGTGCTGCTGCTACTCCATCCCGTGCCCCTATTGAAGGAGCCCAGAGTACTTCAGCAATGGGTCTCTATGCTGGGTTGGCCCAGGCGGCTGGTTCTAGCGTTGCTGATAACTGCGCCGTCACTGCCGCCACTGTTGCCACAGCTGCTGATGCTGCTGAAGCTGCAAACATTGCCACTGCTTACTTTGCTGCTGCGCCCAACGCACCCTCTTCGGGTGTTGGTGCTGGTGCATCCAGCGGTGCCACTTGTTTTTTCACTGTGGCACCAAGCTGTCTAGTCCAACCATCAGCTACCTTTGCACCAAATGTTCCCTCCACTCCCAGTGGTTCTGCCGAACCCAGAGGTGCTTCTGCACCGAGTGGTCCTGCGTCAACCAGTGGTCCAGCGGCAGCCTGTGGTCCAGCGGCAACCTGTGGTCCAGCGGTAGCCTGCAGTTCCGCGGCAGCTGGTGGTGCAACCGGTGCTGTTGCAGCACCGGCTGGTGTTACTGGAGGTTTTCCAGCTGCCGGTGTGCCAGCACAGAGTGGCCTCCTCGTAGCCTCCGGTGTTGCGGCATCTGCTGTGCCTTCAGAGGGTGTAAATGCTACAGGAGGTCCTAGTCTTGCAGCGTGGATGAATGAGGGGGCTGGTGCATCAGTTAGTTGCAATGCACCGTTCACTAATCCAGCAAGAACGCCCCTGGAATAGTGGAGGTAACACGTTGAGCATCTCGAAACTGCCCCCAGCAAGCACCGGAAGTGCGTACCCGTACTTAACTCCCCCGCTTTTGGTAACTTCTGAATATGAAATAATACTGGTTTTCTGATGCAGGTGAACTTAGCTGGTGCTTGTGTTAATTATGGAGAAGCTGTTAATCTGATTTATTCCGGTGATGACAAAGTGAACAAAGTAAGTGCATATTTCCATGTTCGGTTTTTGCTGCTGTTACATTGCAGTTGCTCAATTCGTCCTTTTTTTTTGGCAGGCCTTGCATCAGTTTGCCGATTACCAGACGGGTTTCAACGACCTTGACGACTTAGCGTTTGGAGTGGAGGATCTTCCCCGTGCACAACAGCAAGTCGCGGAGAAATTGCCCAACCTTACTGAAGCGTCTGACGTCAAGCAAGGTGCAAACAGTTTATCTGAGGCCGCATCTGTTGTTTTGGAGATGGCTGAACAACTTGAAGTTTACACTGAAGAACTCAAGGAAGCCTGTAGCAACTGGTATAATCACGGCAAAGCAATAATCAGGAACATGAAGAAGCTCGCTGGACGTTGGAGAAAGCTTGCAACAAGAAGTATGTATTTTTCACCCCTGTCCTGTTTTTTTGGGGTTGAAAACTACCTCGTATTTATGACTTGTCAACTAGCACGGCATATTTACAACTAAATGTTGTGCAGATGATGTGTACCTTGAAAAATGGATCAAGGTGTGCAAAGCTCAGAGGAACACAACTAAGGTAAGAACTGGCTTTTGCAGCTTCTATTCTATTCTCATAATGTAGGATATCATCTGATAAAGGTGCTGTCCTTTCTAGCAGAATTTCTCGGAGGCATTACTTGGCTCTGTTGATTCTTTGGAGAAGGGAGTTCCAGCAGCTGAAATGCAAGATGAGAGGTCATCACTGAATGAGGGTGGAACTCAAGCTGAGAAGAAGCGTAGCTACTAATGTGAGTACATTGATTTTCTTTTGTGTTGACATAACACTTGGTATTTGACATTGGCATTTCTCTAGCATATGTTTTTTGTGCTTTCTGCATCTCAGGAGAAGAAGAAGAAGGATAGTCAACCACCTCAGACAGTCGACAAAGAGAATTCTTGCCTTTACAGACCTGAAACATGAGGAAAATGATGCAGAAGTGGACTGGGAAACCGACATTCAATGACTGAGTTTCCGTTGTGCAACTGTTGTACTTGGTTAAACAGGTAGAACTATTGCCCTCGCAGATGAGGGCAATGTAAAATGGTATGGAATAGATGCGGTGGGATGGGATGGGATAAGATGGGATGGTTAGAGATGCAGTGTGCTAATGGCAAAGGTGAATGATCGTTCTAACATATCTTCAAGTTCAAACACGCCTATTTTGACATTGTGATGAATGTGGAATCGTAATGAGTTAGCATGTGACAAAGTACAAGACCATACTCAATTTTTGAATGCACTCAACTTTGTGAACACTCAACTTGTGCATTCACTATCCACCTGTGTGACCTGTCAGCTTGAGATGAAAATATATGTAACTAAAAAATTAGTGATTCTTGTGTGTCGGTTCATATCAGATGATTTTTAATATGCTGCATAATTCATTGAATTTTTACAGGAACGTTCTCACCCTTTACATTGCACATTTCCATATTGTAAGAAGTGCTCCTTCCTATCGAGAATCATAATGCCATATGAAGTTGCTTCCACACTATGTCCTAATGCTTCAAATGGAACTATTACCCTCGTAGATAAGGGAAACATAAAATGATACTGAATAGATGGGGTGGGATGAGATGGGATAAGATGGGATGGTTCAAGATGTAGTGAGCTAATGCCATAGGTGAATGATCATTCTAACATGTCTTCAGTTTCAAACACGTCTGTTTTGACACCATGATGAATATGTAATCGTAGTTAGCTAACATGTTAACAAATGTGTATTCACTATCCGCCTATGTGAAAATAGATGTAGCTACAAAATCAGTGATTGTCAGAGGATTTGTAATATGTTGCATATTTCCATCCAAATTGGAGAATTTTCTCACCTTTTGCATTACAAATTGCCATGTTGTAAGAAGTAGTCCTTCCTATGGAGAGTCATAATGCCATATGCATTCGTATCCACACTACATCCCAATGCTGCACGAAAAACACTTCTAGTATTTGAGGTAGTACTAAAACTCAAGTTGTATGAAAGTTAATAGTTACTGGAACAGGAGATATGACTGAGGAAGTTGTCTGATCTTACTACGTTGGATACAGAAAAACTTGCCATGAGATAACTTCCACAGTCCCTCTGTATCCAACACCGTCATAGTTGATGTATCATTACATCAAGTTTTCCTCCATTTCAGAGAATGTGACATGCACATACTTTCCACCTGCTGAGGGTGGGGATGAATCTGAATTTTGTTGTCCTCATCCTCCTTTCCAAGCAAGTAATCTCTTCTGTTGCATCAGCATTGCGTCTTCATTTCCAAAACATTGGAAGAAAAATAATTGGAAGTACACTTTAACTTTCAGGATTGTATAATCAATTGAAAAATTCGACCATGTCACTGTCAATCTAAGGCTCAGATGCTTCTGGATCTCTCCCAGAACCACCACCATCTACAGCTCGTCACCACCACCAGCTCCCAGAACCATTTACAATCCTCTCATGTGCACCAGCGGCACCAGTGGCCAGATTGCTTCCATCTTGGCCAGCACTATCACCATCAACATTCCTGCCATCTTCACCAGAAACGACACCATCAACATCTCTTGCATCCTCATTGGCCTCATCATCAACCGCATTCCTGTCATCCTCCCACCCACTGTCAACTTCATCCTCATCTTCATCTTCATCACCAACTTTTTCATCAGATAACACTATGGGCCTCTGTGCTGAGAAGTTCCGGACCATATAATCAACATCACTGTCTGGGACACAGCCATAGATTTTGTTCTTGTTCTTTCTCAGATTCCAGCAGGTGAAAACAAAGAGTCTCATTTCCATGAGATTGGGAATGCATTATGTTAAGCTTTGCAGAGAGAATTGTCAGATGTGTCTGATTGCTTGTTCGTTGGTTGATGTATTTACTCCCGCAAAGGAAAACATCAGTAAAAAAGGAAGAAAATGGTTTTTGAAAACATACACAGTTTTCAGGACCTTAACGATACTTCAGAACAGGAGAAGCAAATACCGCCAAGGTGAGTGTAAACGTCTGGGATGAATGCAGGAGAACATCTATGCTTCATGAAATCTCTGTGGCCAAAGTGGAAGCAGTCACAGAGAAAGCGGGTTGACGAGACCAATGATGGCTGTCTTATAAGAGAATATGCATAGAGTTTGTATGCATTTTTGTACAACAAGTACTTCGGACGAGTCCTTCTGCAAACCTCGTCATCAAGGTGGTGAAAATGTCATTTGGGGACTTGCCACCACTCATCACATGGAAGCCATAGATGATTAGATGCGGAAAAATAACTGTGAATATCCCCGCAGTAGCATTCTCAGGAGCTTCAGCAGCACATTTTGCATCATGGTGAGCATGCATGCTTTTGCCATCATCACCTTCTGAATTCTTGAACCATAGTCTTGAAACCTTCACATCCCAGTGTCGACAAAAGGAAGTTGGGACTGGTTGGATTGGCTCATCACAATCCTGCACATTGGTCAATAATACTAATCAGTGTGTGACAAGGTGAATGTTTTACAATGCAAGTTTTGGAGATTTGAGTTCAACTTACATTCATCACGATTTTGACATAGCGGTTGACCAAAACTAACACCTTCAATTGTGCAACAGGGACTATGCACTGGGCAAACTCCCAGTTCGCAGCATCCATGTTTACACCATACACCAGCAGAACCGGCGCTGTGTGACAGTCAACCACCTCACCCACAAGTAGCTTGTGGTCTACAATGCGTTGCCAACAAGATTAAGTCATCGTGGATGCCAACATGATAAAAGTGTGTCAATCATCAATGGCTTCACTGTGAATCAAGCACAAATCAGTTCCCCATGACCTCAAAGAGTACAAGTAGTCATCATACGGCAATCTTGTTGTATAGAACTGCGATCACAACCAGGACGCTTTAAGAAATAAAAGCGTCCTCATTGTGAGTGCAGTGCTTTGTTTGGTGCAGACAAAGAGCAAGTATTTGTGCGTTCCACACTTACAACTGTGCCGGTTTCAACTTTGGAATCATTGCTCGCTACTTTTATGTCTTCGACAATGGTTGCAAATATTGCAGCTATGCATGTTCGCAAACCTTGCACCAAAAGATTAAGATGCACATCAAGCACCACATCTTTCTGCCATTGGTGATGCCCGCTGCGTGTCAACCACTGACTCATCTGCCGGTCTATGACCAACCTCTTTGCAATCGGCCTTCCTCTCACCGCCTGCCCAGACATTGGTGTTGTGTTGATTGATCAGCACTGCCCCGTCACAGAAGAGCATGTCCAGAACTTCTCCACAAACGTCACAACACGTTCTTAGACCTTCAACATCAATCACTTGAACAAATGCCTGCATGGCTTTCAACAATGTTGTACGACATGAAAACTGAATGTTTTTCATTGCCCCCTGACAGAACTCCATGGCACCATGGATTGCCATGAGCGTTGAACCGTTGCAAGAAAACAACATGTCCCAGAGGAGAGCTGAGTGCGTGAAAACGGAAGCAGATGAATAGAGGAAAACACCATCTTCACGGCCATCCGGGAATACAGTACACGGACAGTTGTCCATTCTTAAGTATTCAACCTTGATCTGCAAAACGGGATCAGATTAAAGCGGTCATTTTATGGATAAAGACTACTTGATTGAAAACACACACCATATGTGGAGCGTGGAATATAATCCGCTTACAATTTTAGCATCTTGAAATGCGTCATAGAGCTTGATGTCCTTGGTTTTCTGCACCCGAGGAAACAAAACATCAGGAGCTAAGAGTTCCAAGCACAACCGGGAAACACAGAATCTACTTACTTGTTTCCAAGAATGGCCGCACGGGCACAGGAACCTCTTTGGTGATGGTGCTGAGAGACAAAACCCGTCTCCCCAAGCCACATCAGCTAGTCGAGTGGCATCACCCGTATTTGAAGGCCAGCTTGGGTGCAATCCATGAAGTACGTCGGCCTTCTGAAATGATCTGCTTGTGGCCACTGGCATAAACTACGCTCTTTTGAGTCATGCTCCTCCACAGCACAGTCACTTCCGGAACGGCAACTTCAACAAACAGGAACCTTGGCTGGAGGTGTTGCATCAGCTTCCCGGCACAAGCGTGTTGCTGCACTTTGCAGGCACCATTCAGCACAATCAGGGGACAGTGCCTGCAGAGTCCACAGGTTCCTCTTGCACTTTCCCGTGCCTCTATCACACAAAAAAAAAAAATCCACCAGAACCTTCACCCTCCATCAAAGCCCAACCCAAAACTTTCTCACCATCTCAGGATGCTCTGACATCCAATATTGAATAGCAGGGATTGTCGTTTTGATAGTTACACACGGGAACAACAGGATTTTCCCTCCAACTAGCCTCTTTCAGAGGCCTCTGTAGATGCACTTCTGCCCACTTCTTGTGTACACAAGAACCACCACAGTTTCAGCGGACCCAAGTGCAATCAACTCCGCCACCCCAAGACAGCCACACATGCACATCAATTCCATACAGCACAGGTAGTTTTGGGAAAAGCAAGCACGGAAGGTGTGTCTTGTGTCAATCATGATCAAAGTCAAGCACAATAGCACCTGAGTCGCTCAGTTCAACGAAAAATTGTGTCGTCTGCTCAAGATTCAAATTAGCTGAAAAAACATCACATTTATCTCCGTTCTTCACTGTTGTAGGCTTTGGTTTCACAACATTCTGGTTTTTCCTCACATGAATCTCTTCAAAAACATAACGCGGAAGAATCCGCCACATGCGTGGTTAAGGACCTTTTTCCTGCACGAAGCATTTAGCATTGACTTTCTTTTCTCGTGTAGGAAAATTGGGATTCAGACTCAAAAAAAAAAAAAAAAATCACTTGCAAAGAACAGTGACGCATGATTGTTCAGGTTGAAAGGATGCTCTCCCCCAGAGGGCTCTCCTTCAGCAGAGCGCTTGTTGCCGTTAGCAAAGGCAGGTTCAGCAGCTTCACCATCGTCCGGCCATCGACTGTCACCGGTATGAGCCAGGTTGGGTGTGGTTTGTTTGTGAAGCCCTTTCTGCATCATGCAGTGGTGAACTTGCATGCGTCCCATTCACCACATGCACAAAATAATCCACCACAGTTTACTCACGGGGCTGAACTCTTTCAGGCAGAAACTTGGGACAGCGTAGCCTTGCAAGAAGTTCACCAGCGTTAGGTGCACAGTGCGGACAAAGTTTAAACGCCAGAATTTGCGTCCAGGTGTTGTTCTCTTCATCACAAAAGAACACAGGCCTTCAATGTCTGGAACCTTCAGCTTCAGAGTCAAACATATGTAAGTGTTCCAAAAAATCTCAGTTGTGACCACCAGTAGCATTGAAGCAAGTGGAAGAACACAATGAAAGAAAATTCAACAGACCTGCAACAGTAGAACTGCATGTGACATGCGGCATGCTGATAATCTTGTTCTCCATCTTTGTCTCTTTGAGCGGTTGAGTGTCGACCCTTACACTCGTTCTTATTGCACACCCAGATTCCACCATTCTTAAGCAAACGCCTTGCTTCAGCCTTGTACCTTGTGCATCATTGTTTGACAAAATCTTTGGGTGGGAAAAGCTTGCAATGTGAAGTTTACAGGTTGACCAGATCTTTGAAATCACAATCTCTGCCTGTCTCTTTGTACATGTGGCAATGCTTATTCAAAGATAGATAGTTTGCAGCAAGGATAGCCATGTCAGTGGGCCATCTCACCAGTGATCGCTGCTGACCTGCTGGTGGGGCGCAGTTGAATTGCACTCCCAAACTGGCTGAATGCTCCTCTGAGCATCCTCGCCTTGGTGGGGACATCTACTATAGAAAGCGACGTGTACAGAGAAATTAAAGTGTGGGGTTAAGAGACATAATCCATTATTGAATAGCAGAACAAGAGACCAATTTAAGAAAACACCTGCCATCTGCCAAATGAAACAAAGCAAACTTGAAAATGCAGCATGTAATCGACATAAACACAATACTCCCAAGCTGTGCGAAGAAGTTTCAGGTTTGAAAAATCAACAAAGTAAACGATGATCAAGAGGTTTAAAAAAGTTACGAGATGAGTTAGAGGGAAAACCAGTCTCATGCTGTGAGCACGCGAATTAGAACAAAGGCTGCCATCATCAACTTATTGCATCTATTGCATTTTCTTCTCAATGATTCGCTTTGAACTACATTACAATCAAGGGCACAAACTCCTCCTGGACAAGCTCTGTGACTGATTTCATGGGAACCGGGAGCCATGTTCTAGTCTGAAGAGAGCCGACCAAGAACTTTGGAACGAGGACGGCCCACCTCAACGCAATAGAGGATCGCTACCACATGAACTTTCAACATCAACCTATGGTGAGTTCCAACTAGTAGTTGCCATGAAACGAAAGCAGGACCTATACCAAGACATTGAAGGAAAGAAGGTTGCAGGTCAACAGTCTTTACCTTATGCGGTGCCAAGAGCCGTGTATCGCACGCTCCCCAAATAGGTCACACCCGGGTTGACAATGCGCTCAAACAACAGCCATGAATCAACTGAAATGGCTCCTGTAAGGTTTTTTGGCTGAAGTGTTGCTACGTTGTCTATGAAAAGGTCCTGCAATGGCTTTTGCACACTTTCAACAAGATTATTGGGCCCTACAACGTCCATAACTGAATGAAGCGATTCCTGCACAAAACACTTATCCAGTGTGTCAAAGCTGTAGAAGGTTCTGTCTTGACTGCAATTACACTAGTGCATGTCCTACATTCTATACCAATGAATGAAACATAGACCAGGAATCATTCCATTCAAATGTCCTACGACCACTGGCCCTTGTGAAAATGTTTGTAAAGTCACATAGGTCCCACAGTGGAAACAATCCAACGTCGTGGGAGGTTAAGTAATTTCACAAGTTCTGCTACGTCTGCAAAGCTTCAACGCTCTGCTGTGAGATTCCAGAACATTGTTCACGGAATACTATGCAGGACTCAAGGAATAGTCTCCACTCCAACGATAAGTTGATTGACGTCGACGGACCTTTCCCTTCCGCTGCTTTGGCCAATGTCTGAAAAATCTGTAGAACATAAGCAAACTACTCAGTACTTCTGTCGGTTTGTGAAGAATGTGCTCGGTGCTAGGTGTCCGTGCATGCGCTCAAACGAATGTTCCTCCTCACTCGAGGGTTTTTGGACAATGTGTTGCTATGTCGTCTATGACATGGTCCTGCAACGTCTCTTGCACCCTTCTGACGAGATTATTGGGTCCTGCAACGTCCATAAGTGAATGAAGCGGGTTTTGCATGAACCACTTATCGATAGTGTCAAAGCTGTACTAGGTCCTGCCTTGACCAAGATTACACTTCAGCATGTCCTGCGTTGTTTACGGATGAATGAAACGTTGACGGGGCATCATTCTGTCGTGCAAGAGAAGAAAATGAAGGTCCTGAAAAAACAACCACGGCCACCAACCACAAAACACATACGCTGTTCATGAAAACCTAACGACACATGTCAAGCGATATCATCTTAAGTTTGACAACGTGGGACATGTCCGTGTTTGAACTGCTTTTTTTCCTTCTCTTGCAAAAAGCCAGGATGGAAAGCAGCTATATTAAGAAAAGGATAGTTCCAAAAAAACAGAAAAAAAAACAATGTAGGGAATACTAAGGTTGTCAACAAAACATATTTTTCAAGGAAAACTGGCAAGCCCTATGCTTGCTTTGCTGCATGCTCCGGAGTGGGTACGTGTACCCACGGTTTTTCCGGTGCGGTGGGCGGAATCAGGATCAATCAGAGACCAATCGACGATCCGTAACATGCTTCTAGTAGCTCTTGGCTAACCCTAGTGGACTGTACAACTGCATGGATTAATTTCCGTATGCGTGCTTTGCTCCATGCTCCAGAGTTGGTACACGCACCCACGGTTTTTTCGGTGTGGTAGGCTGCATCAGGGTCGATTGGAAATGAATCAAAAAGCAGTAAAAAGGGTTTCTAGTAGCCCTTGGCTAACCCTAGATGACTGTGCAACTGCTTGGATTAGTTTCCCTATAGTTGCTTTGCTGCATGCTTCAGAGGGAGTATGCGTACCCATGGTTTTTCCGGTGGGTTGGGTGAAATCAGGGTCAGTCCGAGATGAATAGACGAGCCCTAAAATGTTTCAAGTAGCCCTTGGGTAATCCTAGTGGACTGTGTTACTGCTCAGATTGATTTCCCTATGGTTGCTTTGCTGTATGCTCCGGAGTGCGCACCCACAGATTTTTTGATGCGGTGGGTGGAATCAGGGTGAATCAGTAACAAATTGATGAACCGTAAAATGTTTCTAGTAGCCCATGGCTAAATCTTTTGGACTGTGCAACTGCTTCAATTAATCTCCATATGGTTGCTTTGCTGCATGCTCCAGAGTGGGTGCGCGCACCCACGGGTTTTCCGGTTTGGTGGGCGCAATCAGCGTCAATTGGAAACAAATAGACAAGCCATAGAATGTTTCTAGTAGCCCTTGGCCAACCCTACTGGACTGTGCAACTTCTTGGATTGATTTCCCTATGGTTGCTTTGCTGCATGCTCTGGAGTGGGTGTGCGCACCCATGGTTTTTCCAGTGGGGAGGGTGCATTCAGGGTCAATCGGAAACAAATTGATGAGCTGTAAAACATTTCTATTAGCCATTAGCTAAACCCAGTGCACTGTGTAACTGCTTTGATTTTTCTTTGGTTCCTTTGCTGCATGCTCCGGAGTTGGTACTCGCACCCACGGTTTTCCTGGTGGGTTGGGCGCAATCAGGGTCAATTGGAAACAAATAGACAAGCCATAAAACGTTTCTAGTAGCCCTTGGCTAACCCTAGTGGAATGTGAAACCTTTTGGATTAATTTCCCTATGGTTGCTTTGCTGTATACTCTGGAGTGCGTACGCAAGCCCACAGTTTTTCCTGTGGGATGGGCGGAATGAGGGTCAATCGGAAACAAATCCATGAGCCATAAAATGTTTCTAGTGGCTCTTGGATCACTTCAGTGGACTGTGCAACTGCGTGGACTCATTTCCCTATGGTTTCTTCTTTCCATGCTCCAGAGTGGGTACATTCACCCACAGTCAATCGGAAACAAATTTACAAGCCGTAAAATGTTCCCACTAGCCCTTGGATAACGCCACTGGACTGTGTAACTGCTTGGATTGATTTCCCTATGGTTGCATTGCTGCATGCTCTGGAGCGGGTACGCTCACCCAAGGTTTTTCCAGTGGGGTTGGCAGAATCAGGGTCAATTGGAAATGAATCAACAAGCCATAAAATTTTCCAGTAGTTCTTGGCTAACCGTAGTGTAATGTACGACTGCTTAACTTTCCTATGCTTGCTTTGCTAGATGCTCCGGAGTAGGTACGCACAACCACGGTTTTTCCGGTGGGGCGGGCAGAATCAGGGTCATTTGGAGATGAGTTAAAGAGCCGTGAAATGTTTTTAGTAGACCTTGGCTAAACCAAGTCGACTGTGTAGCTGCTTGGATGAATTTCCCTATGGCTGCTTTGCTCCATGCTCCAGAGTGGGTACGCGTATCCATAGTTTTCCAAGTGGGGTGGGTGGAATCAGGGTCAATTGGAAACAAGTCGACAAGCCGTTACTTGTGTCTAGTACACCTTTGCTAGCCCTAGTGAACTGTGTAACTGCTTTGATTAACGTCCCTATGGTTACTTTGCTGCATGCTCCAGTATAGGTACGCGCACCCACGGTTTTTTTGGTGGGGTGGGGGGAATGAGGATCAATCAGAAACAAAAAAAATGTTTCTAGTAGCCCTTGACCAACCCTAGTGGAATTTTCAACTGCTTGGATTAACTTTCCTATGGTTTCTTTGCTGCATGCCCCAAAAAGGGTACGCGTATCCACGGTTTCCTAGGTGGAGTGGGCAGAATCAGGGTCAATCAGAAATGAATGAACGAGCCGTGATATGTTTTAAGTAGCCATTAGCTAACCCGAGTGGACTGTACAACGGCTTGGATGAATTTCCCTATGGTTCCTTCGCTTTATGCTCCAGAGTGGCTACGCAGACCCGTTGTCTTTCCGGTGGGATGGGCGGAACCAGGGTCAATCGGAAACAAATCGACAAGCCGTAAACTGTTTCTAGTAGCCATTGGCTAACTTTAGTGGACTGTGCAACTTCTTGGATTAACTTCCCTATGGTTTCTTTGCTGCATGGTTCGGAGTGGGTAGGTACACCTACAGTTTTTCCAGTGGGTTAGGCAGAATTAGAGTCAATCGGAAACAAATCGACAAGCTGTAAAATGTTTCTTGTAGCCTTTGGCTAACCCTAGTGGACTGTGAAACTGCTGGGATTAACTCCCCTATGGTTGCTTTGCTGCATACTCCGGAGTTGGTACGTGCACTAGCGGTTCTTCAGGTAGGTTGGGCGCAATCACGGTCAATCAGAAACAAATCAACAAGCCGTGAAATGTTTCTAGCAGCCCTTGGCTAACCCTAGTAGACTGGGCAACTGTTTGGATTGATTTCTCAATGGTTATTCTGCTCCATGCTCTGGAGTGGGTACGCATATCCACGGTTTCTCGGGTGGGGTGGGCAGAATCAGGGTCAGTTGGAAATGATTTTACAAGGCGTAACACATTTCTAGTAGGCCTTGGCTAATCCTAGTATACTGTGCAACTGGTTGGATTACATCCCCTATGGTTGTTTTGCTGCATGCTCTGGAGTGGGTACGTACACTCGCGGTGTTTCCGGTTGGGTGGATGCAATCATGGTCAATTGAAAACAAATCAACAAGCCGTAAAATATTTCTAGTAGCCCTTGGATAACCCTAGTTGACTGTGCAACTGCTCGGACACATTTCCCTATGGTTGCTTTGCTGATGCTCCCGAGTGGGTACACACACTCATGGTTTTTCTGGTGGGGTGGGCGGAATCAAGGTCAATCGGAAACAAATCGACAAGCCGGAAAACATTTCTAGTTGCTAACCCTAGTGGTCTATGCAAGTGCTTGGATTGATTTCCTTATGGTTGCTTTGCTGGATGCTCCGGAGTGGGTACGCGAACCCATGGTTTTACCAGTGGGATGGGCAGAATCAGGGTCAATCAGAAACAAATTGAAAATAGCAAGTTCGCTGCAAAGGAGGGCATGTACACCACCTTTTTAAGGTTGACCGCCTTCTCCACACCGTTCACGTTGAACGTGATCACCTTGTCCCCTTCGCCCATGGCTTGGACGATGCCGCCATTTGCACACTTGATGCGCATGTCAGACTCGGCCATGGAGAAACATCCACCCTTCTCTTTTGGGGAGTGGTGGTTGGTACCCGAGTCAAGGGCAAATGTCCAGGGCCTCAGGAGCACTACGCCCTTCATGGGAAAACCATCAGCCATCATGTTGGTGAGCTCCTTCTTCTCCTTCTTACCTTTGTTCCCGCCTTTTTTCCTAGGACTACAAAAGTCCCTAGCCCAGTGCCCAGCCTTGCCACAGTTTTGACGGTTGCTGGGCTTCTTGGGACTCTTCCCGCCACCATTAGCTTTCCCTCCACCGCCACCACTTCCTCTGTTGCCTTGACTAGAGCAAGAGTTTCCACCTTGTCCACTGAAGCAAGAGGCATAGGATGAAACATTTGCCTCACTTTTAGTGCGTCGCATGGACTCGTTGTGGACGTGTTTGGCAACAGCCTCATACGTCAGATCTGCCTCCTTCCAACCGCCAAATACGGTGATCAAGGACCCACAGCTTTTCGGCAGCGCCATCAGAATGTTCACGGCACGCATGTTGGAGTCAAGATTCCATTCCATTTGCTGGACCTCTTGCAGCACGTTGTTGAACGACTGCAAAAATGCGGGTAAAAATTCTCCTTTGCTCACCCTCATCGACATCAGCCTTTGGAAGATGAAGATTCGGTTTGCTAGGGCGTTGGATTGATGCACGCTTGACAGTTTTGCATAGGCCTTGGCAGCCAATGAGCATCCTGTGATTTGGGAGTGTTGAGTCTCGTTGATGGAGGTCACAAGAATGGCGAGAGCCGTGTTGTTCTTCATCTTCCATGCTGCAAGGTCAGCCGCATGCGTGGTCACTGTCGCATCGGCGGGCTGTCTCGGTCCCTTTTAGGATGCTGAGGTTGCCACTCACGTTCATGACAATCTCGAACTGGAATTTCCACAAGGGAAAACCTGTCCTTGTGAATTTGGACGTACCCGCCTCAAGGCGGGCTTGAGTCGGATCTGCCATTTCCTGCAAACTGAATTGAGACACAGGGCATGAGCACCAAAGTCATTCCATATGTTGATGTCGCTTAGCCACCAAAATCCCCTCTCATTGCAACATCTCCCAAATGGCTTGGCCCCCTCCTTACCCCTGAATGTTTCCTCCAAATGAAACATAGACGCAGGCAAGCCCTTGATTCTAAAAACTGGACAAAACCACATTGACACCTCAAAAGAAGTGCACGCAAACAGGGAAAAAGCCTTGGCCTCCATGCGTACTGGCATTGCAAATGGTAGAATTATTGTTCCTCTTGTGCCCATAGTATTTCTCAAGTGCTCGCATTGTCAAAGTGCTGGCTGGTTGGTGCACTAGCAACACAAAGAGCTGCTGCTCATGAAAATGCCTAGGCTGCAACATTATCGGCTATCACTATCCCAAAAATTTTCACGCACTCACCCTTGCAGACTGAGAAAAAGTCACATCCAGACACGCTAGCAATGCTGCACTACATGCACAAGCCTCCACACTTGTCTTGAATAATGCCATCATAACACAGGTCATGGCATAAATAACAGACACAGCTACAAGCCGGAAGGAATTCAGCTTTCACATTATGAATGTCCTCATACATGTCACACACCGGTCATCGGCTTTGGGCTTCAAACTTGAACATGTTGTCATATCTCAAAATGGTCACAGATCATTCACTACCTCAAGTGAAGAAAAATGTGGCATACACCAGCTTGCTACAAACTCCACGTCCTCGCTACTTGTTAAAAGTGTCACTTCCTCCTTTGCAAAGAAAAAAACACAGTCCGCAATCCTTGATTCCCTTCGATTCATAGGATGGCAGCCACCCTACTAGCCTCACCCCACCACTCTCACACCCACCACCCACATTGCACCCACCTCCTGCGGCACTGAATTCCCCTCTAAAAAGCCCGCCCTCCCCCACCACCAGAAAAATCACCTTCCTCCACCATACAAACTCAGCCTACATTCCATCCTATCCACCCCACTATGAAGGGACCACCACAAGAGGTATGGCTAATCACCCTGAAAACGTAGACTTGTCAACAAGTGCATTTCTCCGGGCTTGAAGTTAAACTTTGAGAGCAAAGTCAATATTTGCCAACTGTTGCATCGTTGCAGTGTGGGTCTTTCCAGTGGAACCAACAAAACACCACCTGCAACGTTGCAAAAAATTGCGAAAAGCACCTGCCATGATGAAAAAATGGGAGCCTGATGGGGACCACTACCGCATTGAAGCTCATGACAGTCTGTCCGTGTCTCCTAGCTCAACCCATTGTGCTTGACTTGAAAAATTGCCATGCAGCGGACTGGGTGTTGATGCCCAGTCAGCGGCAGCTGTGCTAGGAAGCTTCCTAGAACTTTCTCATGGTATCAGAGATGCAAGGCAATCCTCGCTGAGCTGCACGGTAGAGATGAATCACCAGCAGAGGTATGTGACATGGCCACTACATAAGTCCTGGAAGGGTTCACCATGTAGTGCTTCCATCGTGAAAAGTGCTTGTGCTACGGCCATGTGAGGCGGCACAGCAGCAGCAGCCCTGAGTGTGAGAGCTATGGCATCAGCAGAAGGTAGCCAATGAGGTCGGCGCCTACATCAGCAGCAGTAGTTACTGTTGCCGCACTGGTTATGGCAACCACCGTGAGGGCACGGTGAGGAGATACGGCCACAGAAACAGCAGCCACAGCAGCAACAACAGGAGCAGCAGCAGTAGTAGCAGCAGTAGCCATGGCAGGAGCAGCCGTAGCAGTAGGGCCAGAGCTGCAGACCTGGCAGCAACAGCCATGGCACTAGCACCTTTGTCAGCAGTAGTAGTAGCTGTAGCAGCCACACTAGCAACAGTTGCAGTAGTAGCAACCAATGCGGCAGCATCTGTAGCTGATTTAACAACAGAAGTGGAACCAGCAGCCATGGTAGCACCAGCAGTCGCGGCAGCAGCAGCAGTGGGCAGCAGCGGCAGACGCGACGGCGAAGACAGCAGTAGCTGTTGTACCTGCCAGCACGGCAATGGCACTAGCCGCCACAGTCGCTTCGTTTTGCTGCCGCTGTTGTAGGGGGAATAGCAGTAGAGGTAACAACGGGAAGCTGCCTTGCAGCTTCCCATGCCGCCCCCCATTTCTTGCCAAGCACGTCGAGCTCGGTTGAGCTTGGTCAAGCTCAGTTGAGCTCGGTCAAGCTCGGGCGACCAAGCGAGCTTGAGAGAGCTTGCTTGGTCAAAGGGGCTCAATCCCCACCTCTAAGAAAAAAGGTGTAGGGGTGTGTGGAAGAGAGAGGACGGGGGACCCAGGTGCTGGGCCCCTACATAAACCCAGATAGAGGGTAGGAAAAAAGGGTAGTGACCTTTACAATTCTTAAGTTTGTTTTTAGTTTGTTTTTTTTATGCTGGCTTGAAGCCACCTCCGTCGGTTGATGACGGGAACTGCAACAGCAGCAGCCGCTGCAAGAGTCGCAGCAGCAGCAGTAGCAAAGGTGGCTTGAGGCCACAGCCATTGGCTGACGGCAGCACCCAGTGTAGCAGCAGCAGCACCGACAGTGGCTTGAGGTTGCACACTGCGATAGTTGCATAGTTGCCACCACGTGGTAGTAGAAAAACAGTGCAATAACACACTACTGCTGAGGTCATGGCTGTCATTGAGGGCATCACAGCCTGATTGAAAGATGGTTATGTGTTGACATCCCTCCCACGTGTTGCCTTGTGCCACCGAGATCAAGTTTCCTGTACATTCATCCACGCCGGGCCCCTGACATGAGCACACTGTCATGGCAGAGAGCACAATCAGCACCTTGGCAGGTGCCTCGTATGCCGCCATGGCCGGCAGACCAGGTAGAGTGGCAGTTGCAGCTGTGGCCCTTGCCTCTGGCATCCACCGGCTTTGCCTGCTACTGTTGCGGTGATCTGCACCATGGGTAGCATCAGTGCCCCCAGCGCACAGCGGGGTGGCAGAAACCGTGGCTGCGGAGTCTCTCCCTCTATCTCTCTCTCTCTCTCTCTCTCTCTCTCTCCCTCTCTCTCTCTCTCTC
>SZWC01002422.1:202908-221591 GCA_023375785.1 Penium margaritaceum
CCACCTCACCTCACCTCACCTCACCTCACCTCACCTTTCTTCACCTCACCTCACCTCACCTCACCTCAACTCACCTCACCTCACCTCACCTCACCTTACCTCACCTCACCTCACCGCACGCATGCACGCACGCACACACGCATGCACACACGCATGCACGCACGCACGCACGCACGCACACACGCACGCACGCACACATGCACACACGCACGCACACACGGCACGCATGCACGCACGCACACACGCACGTATGTATGCACGTATGGCACGGACGCACGCACACACGTACGCACCTATGCACACACATACACACGCACCCACACACGGCATGCTCGCACGCATGCACGCATGCACAAACGCTCGCACCCAAGCAAGCAAGCATGGCAGGTACGGTCGCATGCTTATGTGCGCTTTTGCCACTGTTGTCGCCGTTGAAGGTGTTGCTGCTGGTGCTGTTGCTGCTCCTGATGTGGTTGAACCTGCTGTCGCAGCTTTTGCTCTACCGGTGGAACAAGAAAGAGTGTACGTTGAGTCGTTACTCCAGATTTGGTTTTTAGGTGAAACTGAGTATGAAACCCTAATCTCTAATGGTGACTTTCCGATCAATGATTGCCATCGATCCCACTGCCACATTGGATAGACAACCAAGTTCATTTTTTCTGTAGTCCAGGTGAATGAACGCTGACGCCGGGGGATCTCCTCTCTTATCAAAGTAGAGGGTCCACATTCCTGGGCTGTCAGAATGCTTTGAAAATGTCTTATTCGGTTGCAATAGTGGGATTTCTCCAGACGCTGCCCCAAGCCCTGGCGAGTGCTCACAGACGACTCGCGCTGAACCCAGCTCCCAAGAGGAGGCCCTGCTTCTACCAACGCTCCTAGATGGTAGTGCAATTATGACGCTCGCTGGTGAGGGCAAAAGGCTAAGGTATGGTGTTCTTGCATTCTAGGTACAAATATGAACGCAACTTCGTAGCCATTATCAAAAAAGGATGCACATCTATCGCAGAATCACCTGACACCATTGCTGCATTGGAATCAGGTCAGTTCTCTCCGCCGGCAAAGAATTTTATCGCACAGCCATGTTCATAAAGTACCGTCACACTGGTGATTTTTAACACTCGAGACTTGGCTTTGTCACATGATGTACAAAAATCTCTATATCACGTCAAACCATGCTTCTAGTATCTCAAAAATCCTGTATCAATCCGAAGGCCAATCGGTGCAACTGATGGCATGTGAGAGGAGATTTTCCGCTCAACGAGACTAACACCGTAGCCGACAAAAACCCGCATTAGCGAAGAACCGAGCACAATCTCCGCCAATTGCAATACAAGCACGATACAAGGTTTCAGCAAACATCTCCCGTGCACTCCACTTTCGTTTTCAACAATAGCACATGGAAATCAATAGGTCGTATGTTTTGCAATGTTCAGACTCATTCTAGTATCTAGGTACTGTTGCGAACCGCCGTTGTATCGCACGTCCAAAATCGTGATATCGTGTACTCACCATACCCGAGCAGATCTGACAAAAAAGTGAATTTTGCCTCGAAGTCAATCGGTGCAACTAAGGTCATCATTGTTCCTTGTTGTCATTGAAGTACACATTTTGGTAAATGAAGACGGAATCTACGTTTGACTATCGCACCCAAATGCCCATCCACGTCTATTACATTTTGCAACACCATCCACATCTCCCAGTCCCCGCGCCAAAGCAACTATAGTTTACAAACGTACATGGGACAACAAAGTGGACATACAGCTAGGTCAAGGAATGGCGTGCCTCAAGATACAAGACAAGAAGCGTCATGCCAATAGGACAAATTGACAGCTTGCTCGTGTCCATTTGGACCCTCCATTAGGCTGATTCTGAACCAAGAGAATACATCAGTGACACTATGGACACTATTAAGGAGACCCATTATTTATCTTTATGTCATGGCGTGAAGTGGGGATTCACCGTGAACCCAAGGCTAGCCTGCAAGTCATCTCGACATCTTTCCAACATCTGAACACTGGATAATGCCATGAGAAAGAGAGAATGAACTTTCACGCTATTTTGAAGTTTTTTCATTCTGTATATGTCCTTCATCCTCATTGATAATGCAAAATATAGGTAATAACTAAACATAGTGATTATATACATAAGAAGATCATTGAAAGATGGCCTTATACTCTCTAAGAAGCTACACAAGCAGTCACAATTTTTGAAAAGAAGTACTTGACTATGCTCCAGACTTCTAGAAAGTGCTTCAGTACCTTCAGGAAGAATCCAGAGTATTAGAAAAAAATCAAACATAGGCTCCAAAAGAATTGAGGCCACCCAGGGCACTTGAGACTCAAACGAGTGACAAAGTCAAAGTCCGAAAGGGTACTTTGGGAAAATTCTAAGAGTGCCCCTTGAATAAGTAGGGGCATAGAGTGTGCCTGTCTTTTACAATGAGAGCATGTGTTGATTTGCATTCACGTAAGAGACATACATCAAGCCATTCCAAGAATATGGTTATCTTTTCAAATGCGACACATTATGTACCTCACTTCCATTCCCAAATACTTTAGCTTGTAAAAATCATACAGTGTTATTGCAATTTCTCATGTTCTAACACATGAAATAAACCCAAACTTATCTCATTTTGTGGCCTCGACAATTTGGAAGGCTAATCTTCAAAATTCCTAGTGTTGGATGCATGATCCATAATCAAAGCCTATGTTCATTTACACATTTCTGTGAAAGGATTCAATTGAATTCATGTCATGATTCTTACTTCTAAGTCTGTGAATACCTCTGGCGGAGCGTTACCCTTCTACATTGCATAATCTTGGTGAAATGTTGGTTCTACAACAGCTTCATCTCAGTACTTGTGGTCTCGATTTTAGGCTGTGCACTCATAACATGGTGTGAACACCTTCTTCCAACGAGAATTTTCTCAAATGTTCGGTATGGAATGGCACACACATTCATTCCATTTCAATGTACTCCTTCTAATGATGAGGGTGCTTGATTGCAATAAATGAACATAATACAACATGGTGTCAACACACCCACTCAAGACTAACTCATGTTTACAAAGGACAAACTAGTTCCTTGAAAGGTCTTGAAGAGAGTTGGTTACCATATGATGGAATCACTCTCTATATGTTATTGTCATGGGTGCAAGCGATTCTATCATCACTGCTAAAGACATGTTCACCTACACATGGGCTCTAGCATGAGCATCATCTTGAGGAGTAACAACAGGTGCAAAAGCTTGGAGAAGCTCATTTGTACCATTGGGTTGTGTGTTGGTGGTCAATGGCGAGAGTGGAGGCTCATTTGGTGCCACATCATCACAAGCATTTGTGAACTCGTGCATGAGAAGGTGAAACATAGCACGACACCTCCTTTGATTGTGCCCGAATTTTCCACACATATTACACTCCTGCTTTTCACCATTCTTTTCATCTTTTAGGGTCCTCTTTTGTATGGGCCTACCCACTTTATTGTGAATCAAATTCGTAAAGCATCACTTGGCTGAAATTTCCGAGTCATGAAGAGTCACGGGAGGACAGCTACAAGCATATCACTCTCTCCATGCCCATGTATGCCAGATGCATAAAATCTTTGAGCTGTAGGTTGAGCTCACTTCGAAGGATGATTCATGCTGAACTGATGCATGGGAACTGTTGATCTTGATAATCCCGGTAGTCACACATTCGTGTCTCAAGATCCATGACGTGCTCTTGCCTGTCAGATTACACCTTCCCCTTTATTGTTCTGGACATTCTTGGCTCCAATGCTTGTGCTTGTTCGACCAATTTCTTCCACTAGCAAGGTGCAAGTGTGGAGGGCAAGGGTTCTCATTGAAGAATTAATGGCACCACAAGAGGGCCTCATCTTGCCTCTCCTTGAACTTCTCCGTAATTTTATCGTACGCACCCATGCATAAATCAAACATGGGCATGTCACAAATATTCTCAATGGTGTGGCTCCATGACTTGGCAATGTTAGAGGTTTTCTACAAAAACCTTGGCAAGGGGAAGAAGCGTCTCAAAAATCACTCCGGTAGCACTGCACGCAACAATGCCACACTTGCAAGAGATACTTCCTCAAGATCCTCCATCGCCCTTTGCAACGCCCTCTCTACTGGCGCTCAAGCAAATATCTAGAATGCCTCCTCCACAAAGCTCCCGATTCCTGCTCCTCCCTTCTTCACCATGTTCTCTTTCAAATGATGCATGCAGTACGCATGGGCTACCTTCACAAGCTCCCTCTACACTGCTCTTTTGAGATCCTTCATGCGATGTGAGACGATGATGACATTGTGGATGCCTACGTTGGGAAAAGCTTCGGCCAGACATTCCAAGAACTTGTACTCTCCCTTTCAGCAACTGTAACGGCAATGGGCAAGGCGTGTCCATTGGCATTAAGCTTCAAGGAATTGTATATCACCCGGGCTCACAAGTTCTTTGTATGGGTACCATCCACTATCACCCATGGTCAACACTTTGTGAATTCTTGACGAGACGCATGTGCGGCAAAGAACGCGCATGAAGATGCGTCTTACTTGAGCTTCCCACAGGCTCGTCCCACAAAGCATAGTGTCTAAGTGGATATCTCTCCTTCATCCCTCCTATGAGTGCTGGGATTTTCCTAAAAGCCTCACAGCTTCCCTACGGATCGCAACCAGGGATCTTGAGCCACGCGTACATTTTACCGAGGTACATGAATGATCTCTTGTAGAGCATCCGCTTTCTGCTCAGGTCTTGCCCGCACAGTCTCATCTATATGCCACTTCAGCCATACAACTTGACACAAAGAATGGAACCGTAATGAACCCCCCTTACACATGTGCAAATTTTCACTCTTTGTCTCTCGCCACTCTCCACTCTCAGTAGGCACGCAGAACTTGCACCCCTCCGATGAGTGTTGCTTCAACTGGACACAGTAGCATGATGTTGTTCTCTCGCAAGCATAAGAAGGTGCATGCCATGTTTCAGGCCTTCATTACCTTTGAGCATCAAACAATCACATTCCATACAAAGAAAAACGCAACACATTCTAATTTTTGGCACCAAAATACATAATCTGAGAAATTCATTCAACAATACCTAGAGAGGGCATACCAGTCCACGATTGTCATGTCTTTCAAGTCCATGTTTAATTCTGAAATGGTATTGATGACCACCCCCTTGGACGGGAGCTTGACGCCTAGATGGATTCGGTGAACTTCTGGCTTGCCGTTTGGATATGGATCTAAAACACGCCTTACACTTTGATGTTTCTATCCTGTAAGGACAAGATGAAGAGGAGGAGGAAGACCAGCTGCATCACTCCCTTCCATGCACTCTCGGCCCCCTCCACCCTCTCCCTCTTCAGCCTGCCCNCCCCCCCCCCCCCCCCCCCCCCCCAAAGTAACCTTGTGCCTGTTCCTATTCCCTCACCGTAAGAAAGTTACCTCTTTGCCTTCATGAGTGCAAGAGAGGAGAAGAGAGAGGTTTGTAAGAGAGCTTGAGCTAGAGGGATAGCATGTGTGTGGGACAAAGCAAGAAAGAGAGAGCAAGAGAGGGGACTGGGCAAACTTGTCACGATCTCAAAGCAAAAAGTCTATATTAAAATGTTTAGTTTCATGAGTACATTGAGTGGCACTGGTAGGTTGGTCATTTGTATCTGAAAGGTCTGGATTTTGAATCTTGCCCTGCACTCTAGTTTTTTTTTCCAGTGCGCAATTGAGTTTGTTACGCATCAACCACTTTGAATGTCATCCTCACTTACCTTTTTTAATGCTTTCCTTCGCTTTTCCTTTTCTGCCAGGTAACATGTGTCCTTACAGCTTGCACCCTTTAGATTATTGTTGATGTAATTTCCCAAACACAGGAGATTCTGTGTCCATAAACACTTCAATTCCTGGTACGGGGCTGCCAAAAGCAGCACAGGGGCTCGGAAACGTGGATGGTGGCACGTAACTTAGGAGATGTGGATGGATTTCTGGACATTAAAATTCATGATGATTCATGTGCACGGTTGGGAGTATGATACATTTCCGTAATCTATGTTATCAATATATACATAAAATCAAAAGGATAATTTGAGTACAATTTCTTGCAACAGAGCTTGTCTAAGCATTGGTTTGGAAAAGACTATGGCTAGGGAATGCGTCCTTGTGACCAAGGTGTCAAATAATTGCGGATAAGGTACAATGATAATGAGACGGAGTGTAGACGACCCTGACGTTTTTATGTTGGGTACAGGGAATTAGTTGGGGCAGGTACCCTCTGTGTATTGTTTGATCTATAAGGGATCAGAGTGGGAAAAAAAAACTCAAAAAGAGGAATCTGGATTTCTTATTGCTGCTGAAAAATGAGTTTATGGAGATCGACTAGACATCAGCCAGGAGAAAGTAGAACAAAGAAGAACAATGGGTGAACATGGATGCTGTATTCACTGCATTTTGGCTTGTTGATCCTTTGATGCCTTTAACAGAAGCGTTCATTCTACTGATTTTACTCATTACACACTCAAGTAGAGGTACGTGGACATTGAATTTGGTGGAGGAGACATACGGACTGTCACGTGTGGAGTGAATGAGGTGGCAATTGAAGGATTGAAGAGGATGCACTTTGTTTATGTGCATCCAATGGTTCTTAGTGGTGTACGATGACTCGCAAACAAAAACTAACCCATCGATGACAATCGCAGACGCATGTGTTAGCGCGATAGTGACATAATCTATGCACTGAAAAAGACTACACGTAAGGGGTGTGAGCTAATCATAGTTGAAATCAATGGTCTAAGATGACACTCAGTCACACAAGGCAAGTCTTCAGATCTGGCCGAGTTCTTAAAAAACCCTTCCATCTAGCGCCCACTTTGGTGGGCTCCTTATACATCTAGCCTAATTTTCTCAAGATCCTTTAACTTTTTCAATTCTTGTACAGCTATGGCCGACTTCCAGACACCCTTTGTCTACTCCCGTCAATTTGCTCGGAGTTGGTGTCAACAGCAAGAGACATTGTTGGCGTGCGCAGTGGCTTTGCAATTTTTTTCTGTTAGAAATAAAAATGTTTGAAGTAGTATGACATGATTGGTAATATGCACAAGTGATTGAACGTAATTCAGCCGCTTAAGCATGTTAGCGCCATGCTCACCGAGCATTTTCTTGGCTTGCACACAGTTCTTGGTTTCACCAAATTGAGCACGGGTTGCCTTTAAAAACACGGTTGCCGTTGGCTTGGATATCGTGCTCCCGGTGGTGGCTTCCAAAATTTGGAGTGTGTCAAGGGCATGTGGTGAGGCCGTCACCACCTTACCCTTGTTGGGCTCTGAAAGCCCGGCACTTGCCATACCGCCATCTGACCCATTGTACCACTAGCAAAAACGAGGTGGGGTGAGCACCGCTTGCCTCAAGCATTGAGAGGATTTGCCTCTCCTTGCTTACCTTTTCTTTGTTTCACTATCAAAATTGGTGAGGTGAACTGAAACTTAGACCTACTTTTCTACGCCACTGCGAACGACACAACCTCACGGTAAAGGATTCTACTTTCCTAGGCGGGCATCCCTTTCACCATGTTTTTGGCCTGAAGGCAAAGAAGGGCATTGAAATTTGGATGGCCCAGGCGGTGATGGTGTAGGAGAAGAGGATGAGAGAGACTTTGGCAATCACAAGTGGAGGGTTGAACGTGTGCTTCAATGGCAAAGATGGCAGTTGTTCGAGGAATCTGCAGCCTGTAGAGGTTGTTGCGAACAATGATGGTGGCCAGTGTTTTGTTGTCAGCCATAGTCAGTTGCGCTTCCGATCCGTAGGCGGGGAAGAAAATGTTTACACCTTCCTTCTGGAGTTGGTGGACTGAAAGGAGGTTGTGTCGAAGGTCTGGAGGATGATAACCGCATTTTTGACCACTCGGGCCTGCCGGGGATGTCAGAGTTGCGGAGTAGCGGCATAGTGATGTCATTCCCTTGGTAGCACCAGTGATGGTCACTGGTGTTCCCAATGTGCATGGATGGCACATTCGGAATCAAGGACTTGTTCAATGTAGAGAGAATCAGAATTTGCGAGAAGTGTCAGCAGCGGTCGTTCCGCGTCTTGAACAAAGACTTGGGCAACATCGAAAAAGGAGGACTCAGTTGCAGAGTTGGGGGCAGCTCCATTGTCTTCGGTCGAAGGTCGCGAAGGGAGGAGCCGGACACACACGGCTGCGAGTGCAAAGATAAGTTCTGGAATCATGGTTGTAGGTTTCTAGCAATGGTAACCTACTACTCTGATACCATTTCAGACTTTTGGCCATGAGTGGCGATGGAAGTAGTCAGTCCTTTGGAGCGGATGGGAGAACAGAGACAAGTGTTTGAGTTCAGTCGGCAGTCACAAGTCATAGAGCTGAGCAATGCAAGGTAAATAGGCGGAATGGCTGAGAACAGAAGGGAGTGCGATGGAGAGACTGTTAAGGAAAATGATAGATTGATAGAAAATAGCGGAAGCGAAGAGCAAAAGGATCTAGGCTACCTAATGTAGTGTTTTACCCCTCGCTATTACCCTTGCAAGTTGGAAGCGCTGGTTCGCAACATATGGGCCACGTGCAGTGACGGATTTGTCATACCGCAATTTGTCATGTTTCTCTGAGACTTCAGTTCATGGTCTGTTGTCAACGCATGGATCTGGTTTGCACGTGTCCGTTGAGATTCGTGTGGTCTTTTCATTTTGTGAGCTCGAAAATGTGCTTGTCTTCTTCTTGGTTTCTCTTGTTTGGTGTTGACAGCTACTCCCACTGCTATTGATGTTTTAGCAGTTGCTATTACTGCTATTGGTGCACGAGTCTCAGCTACTACTGGCGCGGCTGTGACCCGGGCTTGCTCTGCAGCCGCAAAGAGCCGGGCAGGGACTACAACTGTTGCGATCCCAGCTGCTTCCGTTTCTGTTGCTAGTAGCACAACTACTGCAGCTGCTGGTACTGTCCCCGCTGTTGTAGGAACTATGGCACAGGCTGATTTCACCCACACCTCCGTCCCATCTGCTGCTGCTGTTGCTACTATTGTCACTGTTCTATCCATTGATGCTGCTAGTGATGCTGCTGCTCGTGGTACTGTTGGAGCTGTTGTTGCTGTTCTTGTACCCACAAGCCCCACACTACCCACTCTTTCACCTCCTAGCTGGCCGCTGCTTGAACGCTGGCCTCCCACGACTTTTGGACGCCAAGCTTGGGAAGTAATGCTAAAGCCGGGGGGGAGGTGCTATCACCAGTTCTTGACCCCCCCTCTTTTCCAATCTCCACCCTGCCAGCCCCAACCCCCTGCTCGTTAGACCCCTACTGCCCCCAGCCCCCATTCCCTCTCCCTTTACCTCCATTCCCACCCTCGTGTCTCCTGCCTCTTTCCCACTACCGTTGGTCACATGTGGTTCCCCCTGCGGAATCCACCCCAGTTGTGTGCCCCTATTTTGCGGAATGGAATCTGTTCCCTTCCATGCCCCCTTTGCTTCGTGGGCTGTCCATGTGCTTGCTATCATCAGACTTTCCTGGCTAGGTTGGTGGCTGATATCAGCAGAGCCAGCCTTGTACAAGGGGGAGAAAACCATTTTCCATCATTTCCCCTGTTTTGCACTTTGCGCAGTCATTGGGCTCAATTGCTTAGCACGTGGGCCCAATTTGAGCACAGCCCTCAATTCAGCTAAGGGTAATTTTTTTGGCGGCAAAGTCTGCCTACTTGAGTCTACGGGGAGAATCCTCCGTCGCTTTGCACTCATCCGTTGCCTAAAGGCACAACCGTCTCCTCTGCCAATGGTGTGGCTTGTACGCGTCAGTGTCCCCTAAGTGCCACAAGGCATGGTCATTGTGGTTCTCCGTTTCTCTCCCATTTTGGGCATCCCTATCCCATGCGCGCCTTTCCGACTGGAAATCGAAGACGGGATGGGTCTTGATCGCTATCGGACGGTCTCGTTTGGGCCCCAACCCCCATAAGACCCTCCTCCAAAGCCGTCCCATCAGTTGATCCTTGCTCTTCGCGGGGATCTTCTCCATCCGGACTGATGGTGGGCTAAAGTGGTCGCTTGTGCCCGTCGCCTGGCCCACTAGCCCAAGTGCTAGCCGGTTCGGTTGTTCACTGTCTGCCCACCGGCCGCCGTCCATCCGTGGTTGACCGACCAGGATCTTTCGGCTGTTCCTTACCTTTTGTTCCCACTGTGACTTCAAAAATGACAAAACAAATCTCCATTCTTCTCCCTCTGGCACCACGTTCCTTGCATCAAAAGAGACATGGGTAGTGTCGTTGTCTTCATTTGCTCCCACCCTCCACGCCACACTCTCAAACGGATTTTTTGGTGCCTAGATGAGTGAGAATTCCTTGGGATGACAATCCGCCTCCATGGTGGCTACTCCTCGTGGTGCTGCCACATGGCAGCGGGGTTTTGGGCACTTGATGTACGCCCCGAATCGGCTGATTTTCCTTTGTCGAATGCCACGTGTCCCGTCCCAAATGGTGCCCCCCATTGGCCCCGCACGACCGTTGACGTGGCCTGCGGCCCGCCCCTCAACAGCCATGTGGCGTGGCCACGTGGCTATTCTGTTGTGGGTCCTAGCTCTGCCACCGTCTTCTAGGTAGTCTAGCCTCCAGGTCGTCAAGACGGCCTCCACCCAAGCTTTCACGCAGGTGTCAGGCTGATTGGGGTCTTCAGCCTTCACAGGGCTCTCTAGCAAGGACTTGGACGAGAGCTCTACGCCTTATAGTACAGCAGTTGCTGGCTATTGAAGGGAGACGCCTTCGGACTGAGGATGCTATGGCAAGATTAGAGCTTGGCTGTGTATTGGTTGATAATAAGTGAGGAGTGCACGATAGTGGCTTTGTATACGGGGGGCCTTGGCTTGCTTGAAAAAGAAGCCTCTTCAAAATAATCTTCTGGCTGTGAAATGGAGAAGCTTCCTACCTTTAGAAGCTTCCTCAAAATTTCTGGAGAAGGTTCACCATTAGGCTCCTTCATGTAGAAGCTACTCCCCTTACTCATTGATTTTACCACATGGCTGAATGAAGTTGTAGATCTACCTCGTCCACAAGCTCATTCCAGAGAGATCCGTGATATTGGTTATGTGGTAGCTCCAAGGCCACGTGCATGTCAAGGGTGATGTAGTTATTTGAATTGTCTCATTTTGGTTGCTCTTCCCTTTCTGTTTTGCTAGGTTGTAGAAGCTACCTAGTGCAGTTAGTTACAGCTTAGAAGTATTATCTTCATGTCTATGCTATTGTGCTGAGTGTGTCGGCCTGGGAAAGTAGAATCCTTTACCACTTGGTTGTGCCATCTACAACGGGGTAGAAAAGCAGGAATGATTTTTGTTTTACCTCACCAATTGTTAGAGTGCAACAAAAAAAAGAAGGTGAGCAAGGACACGCAAGATCTATTTAGGCTTGAGGCAAGTGGTGCTAACTCCACCTTGTTTTTTCTATTGGCACAATGGGTCAGACGGCGGCATGGCAAGTGTTAGGCTGTCAAAGCCCATTAAGGGTAAGGTGTTGCCCGCCTCACCACATGCCCTCAACGGAATCCAGATTCTGGAAGCCACCGCCACGAGCACAATAGCCAAGCCAATAAAACCTGTGTTTTCAAAGGAAAATCACACTCAACTCGGTGAAACCGTGAATGTGAGGAAGCCAAAAGAATTCTTGCCGAGCATGTCGCGAACATACCAAAGGGACTGAACTGCGTTAAGACGCTTGGGCATGTTAGCGTCCATCATCACTCTCCATATTTGCAAGCCTCTTTCTTCATGTGGGTGTGGTTGAGCCTGAGCGCCTTGTTGTGGATCGTGTCACCACTGAGGCACCTCTTAGAATCATTGCCCTCCATGAGTTCACCAATTTACAAATGGTAGAATGGTGGAGGAGTATTCATAAGGAGCCCACCAAAGTAGGCAATAGATGTAACGGTTTTTAAGAACTCAGCCAGATCTGAGAACTTGCCTTCTGTGACTGAGTGTTAGCTCACGCCATTGATGTAATGTCTAATTAACTCACACCGCTTACGTCTAGCATTTCATAGTGCACAAATTATGTCACTATCACGATGCACATGCATCTACAATTGTTATTGATGGGTAAATTGTCGTTTTCAAGTCATCGTACACCATTGAGAACCATTGAATGCAGAGAAAAAAGTGCATGCGCTTTCATCCCTTTAATGGCCACCTGATTCATTCCACACGTGATAGTCCCTATGCCTCCCCCTCCAAGTTCAGTTTCCACCAGGCTCTACTGGAGTCCCTGATGAGCGAACTCAGTAGAATCAATGCTCCCATTGAAGGCATCAAAAGATCAACAATCAAAGATGTAGTGAAGACAGTATCTACGTTCACTTATCGTACTGATTTATTCTAATTTCTCCTTGCTGACGTCCAGTCAATCTCCACACAACATTTTTTTAGTAGCAGGGTTGTCTGTACTCTTTCTAATTAGCATCTGATTTGCAATTATTTGCCACCTTGGTCCCAAGGATGCATCCCCTAGCCATAGTAATTTTTACAGCAACACTTACAAACGTTTTGATGTAAGCATTCTTACTATACTTACCTCCTTTCTTTTATGTATCTAGTAATAACATAAATTAAGTAAATGTTCCATACTCTCAACCGTACACATCAATTATTATGAACTAGACTGTCCATGTGTTTATCGACGTCTCGTAAGTTTTGTAACACCATCCAGGTCTCCCAGCCCCAATGCCGCCTCTGGTAGCCTTGTTCTAGGAATTAAAGTGTTTTTAGACATAGATCCTACTGTTTTGGGGAATCCACGTCAACAAAAAGGCAGAAGGTGCAAGCAGTAAAGACAATATGTTACCTAGCAGAAAATGACAAGGAAAGGAAAGCACAAAAAAAGACAAGTGAGGATGATGTTTAAAGTGGTTGATGCATAACCAAATCGTTTGCACGCTAGACAAAAAAAGTAGAGAACAGGGCAAGAATTGAAATCTGGACCTTTCGGATTCAAAGGACCGGCCAAACAGCGCCACTCGATGCACTCATGAAAGTGAACAATTAAATGTTCACTTTTTATTTGGGGGTCACGGCAAGTTCCCCTAGTCCCCTCTCTCAATTCATATTTCTCCCTCTCCCCTACACGCAAGCTATCCCCTTGACTCTAGCTCTCTCACGCCCCTCTCCCTTCTTCTCTCTCGCACTCATGAACGCATAGAGGTAACTTTCTTATGGTGAGAAAATAGGAGTAGGCGCAAGGTTAATTTGGAGGGGGATTGGGGTGGGGTTACGGGCGCAGGCTTAAGAGGGAGAGGGTGGAGGAGGACGAGAGTGCATAGAAGGAAGTGATGCAGCTGCTCCTCCTTCTCCATTTCCTCCTCCTATTAAACCTGTCCGTACAGGAAAGAAACATTGACATGTATGGCGTCTTTCAGATTTAGATCCAAATGGCAAGCCTGAAGTTCAACAAATCCACCCAGGAATGGAGCTCCCCTCCAAGGGAGCGGTTATCAATGCTATTGTGGACTTAAACATGGCCTTGAAAAAGAAAACACTCGTGGACTGGTATGCCCTATCTAGGTATTGTTGAATGATGTTCTCAGACTATGTAATTTGGTGCTAAATATGATAATGTGTCGTGTGGTTGTTTTCATGGTAATGGGATTCTTGAATTCTCAAAGGTAATGCAGGTCTCAAACAGGACATGCACCTTCCTTTGCTTGCAAGATTACAACATGCTACTACGATGTCAATAGCAAGCAACGCTCAGCGGAGGGGAGCAAGTTTAGTGTGTTTACAGAAAGAGGAGAGTGGCGACAGACAAAGAGTAAAAATGCGCACATGGGTAAGGGGTTTATTGCGGTTCCATTCTTTGTGTCAAGTAGTATTGCTGAAGCGGTAGCTAGATGAAACTGTGTGGGCAAGACCTGAGCTGAAGCCGGATGCTCCACAAGAGATCATCCGGCATGAGCACCACATTCATGTACTTGAGCAAAATGTATGCGTGGCTCAGGATGAGATCCTTGGTCATGATCTGCAGGGAAGCTGTGAGTTTTTATGGAACTTCCCCACAATCATAGGAGGGATGCAGGAGAGAGATCCACTTGGACACCATGCTTTGTGGGACAAGCCTGTGGGAATCTCAAGCAAGACGCATATTCATGGCATTTGTTTTGCCGCACATTCGTGTCATCCAGCATTCACAAAGTGTCGGCCATGGGTGACAGTGGATGGTACCCATACAAAGAACTTATGGGGCCATGTGATATACAGTTCCTTGAAGCTTGATTCCTATGGACTCACCTTGCCCATTGCCTTTGCAGTTGTTGAGAGGGAAGATAAAAGGGCTTGGACATGGTTTTTGGAATGGCTGGCTGACACATTCCCCGACATATACTCTCACAATGCCACCATTTTCTTAGATCACATGAATGGCCTTGTAAGAGTGGTGGAGAGGGTGCTTCCTAAGGTAGTCCATATTTTCTACATGCATAATTGGAAAGAGAACATGGTGAAGAAGGGAGGAGCGGGCAATCCGGAGCTTGTGAAGGCAGCTTTCTAAAAATTCCCTTGAGCGCCATCAGAGAGGGCGTTATAGAGGGTGATGGAGGATCTTGAGGAAGTATCTCTTGAAAGTGTAGCATTCTTGCATGCGATGTGCCAAAGTGTTTTTTGAGATGCTTCTTCCCCTTACCGAGGTTTGCACATGAAATATCTAACATTGCCAAGCCATGGAATTAGAAGATGTGTGACATGCCCACACTTGATTTGTGCATGGATGTGTACGATTTGTTTTATGGAGAAGTTCAAAGAGAGGTGAAATGATTTCTTCTTTTGGATTCGTACATTCATCAATAAGAACCCTCACCCTCTACACCTAAACCTTGCGAGTAAAGAAAATACTAGAAGAAGCACAAAAACTAGGGCCAAGACTGTCCACGACGACAAAGGGAAGGTGTATTGTGACAAGCGAGAGCACGTCATGGATCTTGAAACACAAACGTGTGACCACGAAAGTTATCAAGACCAATATTTCCCATGCATCAACGTAGCAAGAATCATCCTTTGCAATGAGTTCACCCTACAACTCAAAGATTTCATGCATCTAGCATATACAATGAGGGCATGGAGAGAGTGCTATGCTTGTAGCCATCCTCCCGTGACTCTTCATGACTTGGACGTCTCAGCCAAGGGATGCTTTGCGCCTTTGATTCACAAGAAGGTGGGTAGGCCCAAGTACAAGAGGATCCAACAAGGTGAAAAGCGTGGTGAAAGGCAGAAGTGTAGTATGTGTGGACAATTTGGGCACAATTGAAGGAGGTGTTGTATTACGTTTGACCCTGTCACACACGAGTTCACGAATGCTTGTGTCGATGTGGCACTAACTGAGCCTCCACTCCAGCTATCAACCACCAACAAGCAACCCAAGGGTACGGATGAGTCTCATCATGCGTTTGCATGTGTTGTTGCACCTCGAGTTGATGCTCATGCTACAGTCCATGTGTAGGTGAACATGTCTTCATTAGTGATGCTACAATCACTTGCACCCATGAGAATAACATGTAGAGAGTACTTCCATGATATGGTAACCACCATCCATGAAGACTTTTCATCAAACATTTGACTTTTAAAGGTTTGCATTCAAGGAACTAGTTTGTCATTCGTAAACATAAGCTAGTCTTTAGTGGGTGTGTTGACACCATAACACAGTATTTTCATGACGCTTTTTATCTTGTATGTTGAGCACGGTATTCCTTGACCTACCTGTGTATCTGTTTTTTGTATCCTTGTATGTCTGTCAAACAAAGTCGCCCCGACGTGGGGGCAAGGAGACGTGGATGGTGTTGCAAAACACAGGAAACGTGGATGGACATTTGGGTGCGATAGTGTAATTGAGACTACCTCTTCACTTGCTGAAATGCGTACTTTATTGAAGAGGAGCATTAATGACCTTAGTTGCACCAATTGACTTTGAGGCAACATTCACTTCTTTTGTCATATTTGCTCAGGTATGGTGTTGTAGCATTTGAGATTAAACGCAATGTTGGACGTGCGATATAAAGGCGGTTCGCAAACACTACCGTGATATTAGAATGAGTCTGAACATTGCAAATCACACGGCTAATTGATTTTCATGTGATATCATTGGAATGCACGGGAGATCTTTACTGGAATGTTATATTGCGCTTACATTGCCATTGACTTAGATTCTACTCGATTCCTCACCAATGTAGGTTTTTGCCGGCTATGGTGAAAGTCTTGCAGAACAGCACATCTTTTCTTTCACATGCCATCGGTTCAGCCGATTGGCCTTTTGAGCGATATAGGATTTTTAAGATGCTTAAAGGCATGGTTTTATGCAATATAGAGATGTACATAACACGAAAAGGCCGAGTTGCGAGTGTCAAAAATCACCATTGAACGGTACGTTATGTTTATGTCCGCGCGATCAAATTCTTTGCCGGCGGGAAGAATCGACCTGACGCCAACGCAGCGACCACATTAGGTGATTCTGTGACAGATGCGCGTCCTTTTTTTATAATGTCCACGAACATGCGTGTATATCAGCACCTAGAATGTACGAACACCATACCTCAGCCTTCTACTCTCACTAGCGAGCGTCATAATAGTACTACCATATAGGAGCGTTCGTAGAAGCAGGGTCTCCACGTGGGAGCTGGGTTCAGCGCGAGTTGTCTGTGACCACTAGCCAGTGCTTGGGGCCGCGTCTGGAGACATCCCACTTGTGCAGCCGAAGAAGACATTTTAAAAACATTTTGACAGCTCGTGAATGTGGACTTTCCACTTTGATAAGAGAGGACATCCCCCGGCGTCAGCGTTCAATCATCTGGACTACAGCAAAGAATCACTTGGTTATCTATCCGGTCTGGCAGCGGGATCGACGACAATCATTGATCGGAGCGAGGATTTACCAACATAGATTAGGTTTTCATACTCAATCTTACTGCAATACCGGAGAAAGAAGGGACTGGATCTATCTCTGGACAAACTGTGTCACCTCATCGAGACATCCATCCGAGGAAGGATTCAGGCCATTGTCTTATGCGGTATGAGCACAAACATTGTAGCGCTTAAAATTTCGAACCGCATCGTGGTCACGCTTCAATGCATTTCGAACGTATGTCCTACTTCACTATTCGATCCCCATGCTGGATGCCCGTTCGATGTGTAGGAAACGGAGCACAATTTGTCCGACAAGTGCTTTCAAGGCCATATCCCGTTGCACTAGTGGGACGTTTCCCATTTGCCTGGGTTGATCGGCACGTCGGCCTCGATCGCGGCTCGTCACTTCGCATAGCGACCACAAAATTGCTGTTCGAGCATCCCTGGTTATGAACCGCGGGGGCGGCGGCGGAGATGGGGGGGCGGGGGGGGGGGGGGGGGGGGGGGGGGGGGGGAGCGGGGTTGCGGGGACGCAATTCAAACAGGTCCTCACCTACATTGCTTGCTTCCTGCTGACCATACGCCATACGCAATTACGCTCTTTCTCGTTCCACCAGTGGAGCAACAGTTTGCCAGAATGGACAGACACANGTGGGGGGCGGGGTTGCGGGGACGCATTTCAAACAGGTCCTCGCCTACATTGCTTACTTCCGGCTGACCATACGCCATACGCAATTACGCTCTTTCTCGTTCCACCAGTGGAGCAACAGTTTGCCAGAATGGACAGACACACATCACTCGAAACAAGAAAACGAAAGTGCAAAAAAGTGGAGAATTCATGAAAACCATTCAAGAGCAGAAAGTTTCCTTCATATTAATCATATAAATTTCAGATTTAATGTGAATGATATTCGGACAACATACAACGAAGACATAATTCCCATACTTACAGACCCTCTACGCAAAAAAGAGGTGATCTTGGATCAATTTTGACATGATGAAAGATCTATTGGAAAATAAAAAATAAAAATATGTAGCCAGATGACTTCTGAAAAAATATCAATTTAATATAAATTTTCTATGTTCATCATAAATTATTCTCAATCTTTAGATCCTAGAAAATGTTTTATGAAGGCTTTTTATGCCAAAAACTCAAACAATTGGATACAAATACATTCATATTCACTCATGGTTTTAAGACAAGCATGAAAAAATATGTAAATGGAGTCCCGATAAAGCTTCATACAAATATTTCAATGTACATGATATACGGATATGGGTACTGACATGATTATAGAAAATTGTTTCGGTGTAGATACTCAAAGATTGGTATTCATGTGAAAAGAGTTCTTGATGGAGAGATAAACAATGACATAGACCTAGAAATGTTCTTGTTTTCATATATATAAATATATATGCATAGATGTTAATACGGATATAGATTTATTAAAGATATGAACAAGGAAGTAAGAGATGTAAAGATATAGAGATACAAGAGTTTATCTAGATATTAATAACTATACAAGAATCACATATAGTATCTGATATAGATATAGATATATGTAGCTAGGGACATAGTTATAGATCAAGATATTTCTTAACATATAGATATAGATATGGGTATAGAGATGGATATGACTATAGATATCGATACAAAAATAGAAACAGATACAAATATAGATAATGATATGGATGTACACATAACAATAGATATGTTTATAAATATAGTTATGTGTATAGATATAGATATAGATATAGATATAGATATAGATATAGATATAGATATAGACATAGATATAGATATAGATATAGATATAGATGTAGATATAGATATAGATATAGATATAGATA
>SZWC01002422.1:221692-232544 GCA_023375785.1 Penium margaritaceum
ATAGACATAGACATAGATATAGATATAGATATAGATATAGATATAGATATAGATATAGATATAGATATAGATATAGATATAGATATAGATATAGATATAGATATAGATATAGATATAGATATAGATATATATAGAGATATAACGTGCCACCGTTCCCAAAGGAAAATTGTCTTCATGGGGCTTATGCCAGGTTGATACCCCCAGGGGCGTGATCAATCAAACTCAATCTCATCCTCCACAAGGGATTCAACAATGGAATCGCAAGCGAAAATTTACATGTGGACAGGTCCACATGTGGCTATCACAGCCAGTTTAGTTGGGTTGGCTGATCAACCATTCCCAATTGCGCCTTTGGCTCAAAACTGTCATGGTGGCCGTTGTCGGTGCCATGTAACAAGTGTTAACATGTCATGTGACGATACTTACGGACCAACTGAACATTGGATACCACATGGTCTTGCATTGTATGGGACATTGCCAAGCGTGTCCTATACATGACATTCTGACAGCATAGGTCTCCTCGCTCACGTGTCTACTATAGTGTGATGACGGATGAGACTGTCATTTGGTTGCACGGAGACCTAGACGGAAGGCACCTGAAGGCTGCCGTCCCTGCACTCGACAGACGAGTGGGTATCATCGGATGTCGTGTGGTCTAAGACTTTTCACTGTGTGGAGACAATCCCGGGTAGTGTGATGTGCTTCGACACACAACCCATATTCTTGAACCAAAAGAGTGTTTGTTACACATTTCGAAGGTGCCAAGTGCACGGTCTTTAGTAACGCGGTGGGTGAGACCCAAAAATCTGGCGTTATCATTGTTGGAAGAGATGGATAAAAAAATGCCACATGAATTTGTGTAGTTGTGCTTTGTACATGTATTTTTGAATAACACGAATACATCAGTAGCATGACTGAAGGTGTGAGATGGGTAATTCCCATGGAAGTTGGGAGCTTCGAGTGTGATCACTCAAGGAAGGTGATCAAACTCAGATTACTCAAGCAATGTCATCCAACTCTAACTTTTCTTTCATCCCATACTTGCTAGGATGAATAGAAGTTGGGATATTGTGTTCCTTAGTATGGTTTGTGCCCTGCGTGTGCAATACGAAGGCATGTCCACAGTACGTGTTGATCCTAAAAGGAGTACGTAAACAACCAGGGATGCCCTATGCTTCTTGAAACATTTGGAAGATGTCCAAAGAGTAGCATGAAAAAGCATTGATACAGAAGTACACGTTTCCCCAGTGTGTGGACCATTGATCATTGCCCATTGCCTTAGAAGGCTACATCTTGTACTTTTAGTCACTCCAGGGGTCTGAAACCATGGTGAACATTACAGTGTCTTATGGGTAGACCATGTCACCATGCGTTTGATGAAACATTGTCATCCAATGGGAATCTCATTGGGTTGTATAGCATGATTTTGTGATGTACCCACATAACCATGCTTATGTTATCACATTACAATCTGGTTCCAATGCGTAATGCAGGCATTACGTGCATCACTGATGAGTGCACAACGGCATCATGTATATCCCAGTGGAATTCAAATAATGCTGTGTCGATGAGCAACTGCCACACTCGATCGGTAAGGAATCCAGGAGTGCACATTCGAGTTAATTGGATGTCATCAGGATTGTGACTCAAGTTCCCGTATTGTGCAAGACAGAATGAGGGGCTATGAGTGGTTTCCAATCTACACCTATACTAGCTCAAAAGCCACCTAAAATTGTTTAGATGCTGGGTAGATGGCACTATTGGTAGACGTGTCGTTTAGAATATTGTGCAGTTGGTTGGGTCATGCTAGGTTTGAACTTGCCATGTCTATGGAGGGAAAGAACATCCTTGGTGCATTTTCAGTACTGACACACAGCCATGACGGTGAGTATCTTTTATGGTAGCACACTTGCACAGTCTTCCCGAGCCCTAGCTGTAGCATAAGAGATCAAGGATCACAAAGTACCGAACACATGGATTCTTGCTCTGCACGATTCATCCAACATCAATCTTTATGGTAGGGAGGCATGTGTCATAGTGTGAGTACATACCCCCTTGCCATTTCGCAGCCATGATGTCTCCATGCTTGCAAACATAGTTGATTTTTGACCATGCTGGCCATCATAGTCCTTTTTGAACTACATCATGGTAGGAGAAACCCTCATAGTGGAGACAAGGTGGAATCTGTCCCCCTTGTATGGTAAGTCATTTTGTATATGGCCATGTGAATATTTCATGACACATTCAAAAATGTCCCTCATCCATGTGTTCGGACATGGGTCTAACAGAGAGAACATGAAGATACAACCATGTACTCTTGTGCTATGTAAAACCTTGCTCAAATTGAGCATCCTCGGTGTTAGAGGATGATGTCTTCTTGAATAGAAGTGTGCATCCACTGTTAACACAGAATTGATGAGCAGCCAAGGCGCATGCCTAGTATTTGATGCCATAGACAAGTGAGTTGACGCATCGTCAAGTAAGTCATATGGCCAGATGTATTGGCATTGTTATGACTGTGCTGTAACATGTCTTGGGTACATAATGTACTCTATAAACGTAGTCTAATAGACAGAGAGATAGAAAATGTTCAGGACCTGAACCGAGTCAATTCATGGTATTCCTTCAAGCATGAAGGCTACCGATTGCATGTGTCACGTATCACAAGCTTAGAGCCTCATGGCCTTTGTCGTTTACGACTGAATCTACTGTCATGGACGACATGCATTCCTGCCCGTTGCCTTGCCATTATTGACATGCGTTTGAGCATTGTTGTTCATCAAGTAGTAGCACATGGTCTAACACCAGTAGCTCTGTCTATGATGTGACTTAAACACGCTTGTTGTGTCGGCTTTGATGTTGGACCACATGCATTGTGAGCCTTTGCCTCAGCACATGTGCTTCACATAACCAAATCATGCACTTTGACGTACGTGAATGATGCTTGGTGCATGAGTCATTCATTAAAATTGATGTGCAAGACTCCATGGCTAGGTGGATGGTATTGCAAAGAATCAACACCTTCATGAGTACAACTCAGAATCTCCATGTGTGAGACGTGTCTAGGGTGCAATTGTTTCCCGTGACATTGTACCCAATGGCGTCACCCTCGTTCTCCAGAGGATTAACAATCTGGATGCCGTTGTGTGCTTACAGTTTATGAGGCAAGCTGCACCAGGTTGATGACTTTTTGCTTATTGTGATCCGATGGTCATTACCTATTCATTGGCAGGTCGCTGGACCATTGGATTGTTTAGCTGACTCAGCTGGCCACGCCACCATAACCTGTGGCTTTTTACAACAGCTAGGGCGTTTTCCGCCTCATGATGATCCCTAAGTGCCCCTTTTTCTCATGTAGTTTATGGCCCGAGCAATTCAAGTCAGCGTTGAAGCACCCTAGGTTCCTCTCAAAGCTACTATTCTTGCTTTGTCCCCAACTCATGGCCATTGACCAAAAGTATCAAGAGGAGGGGGTGGGATGTCACTATGCTTACAGAATGGACCTTGCACTGCTGTTTGGCTAGTACAATTAATCTGTAGCAATCAAAATAGTAGATCCGATACAGTCCTCATTCTCTACGAAGTTCCAACAACCAAGTAGGCCCGTAGCCGCGCAAGGTGTTCAACTGGCAACTTCATGGGAGGATGGGGATTTGACTTCCTATATGTCCTGGGTCCTATGCAACACGGATCAGACACAGGTCGATGGAGTCCGAGTGTATCCTATGCTACATTTTTGTTTAAATTTTGAAACGGACCCAGCCGTGGAACGTAATCAATTCCTGCCGGTTGTACCAGCCAGTTATTACGATCAAGGTGGCGTTATCTGCTGACAAATGTTAGCAGGTCAACTGGTCAGATTGAGCAATTGTCGATTGCGCCAACCGTTGCACGTAGTGCCAGTAAGGCTCATACCACTGCTAACAGTGTTGACATTGCCCGTGCTGTTGCACTTATAGCTAGCGGCTCTCAAGTCACTAATCAGCAAGCGAATGATGTTGGACAAGCTGAAACAACTTGTAGTGCAGCTTCATAATCCAACACCATTGCTAGGTTAGTCCGGCATGAATCAGGACTATTGAAAGTTGAGCTAGAATGAACCATGCAATTGTTGGGCATGCAGACACGGTACAAACTACAAAAAGCGAGTCGACACATGTAATTCCGGTGCTGGAAAATCCAACACGGCTCTCTAGTGTTTGAGCAATACAACATCACAAAGTGGCATTTCCACAAGCCAACATGCTTCAGACCATTGCCAGTCTGTCAGTTTAGATGAACTGGCATGATGTAGGCAAGGAGGGTCAGTTTGAACACGCCCTCGTGCACCACTGGCTGACTGCCAACGAGACGTATGCCAGAGTAGCATGGTTCGTACCGCTGCTGGCAACATAAGGAGAGTGTACGTCACTGCTAACAAAGCCAGAAGAACGTGTGCCATGGGTGGCAAGGTCAGTAGGGAATCTACCACTACTGTCGGCGTCACTAGTGACCACATCTTTGTTGGCAGTGCCAGCGCCGCTCACGCCACTGCCGGAAGCACCACTTTGGCGTGTACTGTTTCTGGTGATGCAAGCACAACTCCTGCGACTGCTGGCAATGACAACAAGGCGTGTGTTGCTGCTCGCAATGTAAGAGCAGCCTCTACCACTGCTGGTAATGCCGGCAAGGCATGTGCCGCCAGCACGGCTTGTGCAGCCGCTATCAACTCAAGTAGGGCACTCGCTGCTCGTGGAAGAGTCAGCCGAGTGTCTGCTGCTCCTTGCGGTGCTAGGGCAGCCCTTACCGGTGCTGACAACAGTGCAGCGCACTTGCCGCTACTAGAAGCGCCAGGCAGCCCCTACCGCTACTGGCAACGCCAGCAGGGCGCTTGCCATTGCTGGCAACGCCAATAGGGTGCTTTCCATTCCTAGTAACGCCAGCAGGGTGCTCGCTATGGCTGGCAAAGCCAGCCGAGCGTTAGCTGCTGCTAGTGGTGCCAGGCAACCCCTTGCCGCTGCTAGCAACGATAGCACAGTGCTCTTTGCTACTGGGAAAGCCAGTCAAGCATCGGCTGCTGCTTGCGGTGCCAAGCAGCCCTTTGCCGCTACTGGCAATGCCAGCAAGGCGCTTGTTGCTACTGGCAAAGCCAGCCAAGCATTAGCTGCTGCTGGTGATGTGAGGCAGCCCTTTGCCACTGCCGGCAAAGCCAGCACAATGCTTGTTGCTGTTGGCAAAGCCAGCCAAGTGGCAGCTCCTACTACCGGTGCCAAGCAGCCCTTCATCGCTGCTGGCAGCACCAGAAAAACATGCACTACTGGTAGCAAAGCCAGAGCAGCCTCTGCGAGTGCAGGCCATACCAACAGGGCTTGCGCTGCTGCTGGCAAAGCCAAGGCAGCCTCTACCGCTACTGGTGATGCCAGCAACACGTGCGCTATTGGTAGTAGAGCCAGGGTAGCCTCCGCCGCTGCTGGCAACGCCACTAGGGCGTGCGCTGCTGCTGGCAATGCCAGCGTAGCTTCTGTCGTTGCTGGCAATGCCAGTAGGGCGTGCGGTGTAGTTGGTGGAGCCAGAGCAGCTTCTACCGCTGCTGGCCATGCCAGCAAGGCATGCGTTGCTGCTGGCAAAGCCACGGCAGCCTCTGCCACTGCTCGCAATGCCAGCAAGGCATACGCTACTACTGGCAACACTAGTACAGCTTCTGCCGTTGTTGGCAGCGCAAGTAGGACGTGCATTGCTGCTGGCAATGCCAACGCAGCCATTGCCATTGCTGGTAGCGACAACGGGACGTTTGCTGCTGCTAGCAATGCCAGCGCAGCCATTGTCGCTGCTGGAAGTGCCAGGAGGGCGTTTGCTGCTGCTGGCGATGCAAGCTCAGCCATTGCCGCTGCTGGCAGTGCCAGCAGGTGTTCGTTGCTGCTGGTGATGCCAACACAACCGTTGCTACTGTTGGAAGCACTAGCAAGGCGTTTGTTGTTGCTCGCAATGCCAGCGTAGCCATTGCCGTTGGTGGCAACGCCAGCAAGGCATTCACTGTTGCAGGTGATGCCAATAGTGTGATATTTGAGTTTTTTGTGGCCCGCAGCCACTAGAGCCCCATCTGCTGGCAGGGCCAACAGACGGGTGCCCTTGTTGCCGTCCCCGGGTCCTGCATTGGGACGACCGTGGAGAGTAGATGCTTGGCTGCGGAGCTTGTTGGAAATCTCAGACTCTGATAAGACTTATTCCCTTATTCTCAACAACGGTTCAGGTCCAAAACTGAACCACCTTGACCTAACGGCTCTGTAAGCTTTTGACCATTGAGTCCCATGTGTCAAGTCATCTCCTAATATTGTGACACATGTCATCCGCGTCCGGCTAGCGGAAAGAAACCGGTGTTGTGCTCCATTGTCCTATTCTGTTGTATATCATAGAGGAAGCTCATTCCCTCGAGTTCAACCAGAACAGTTCTTTCCATCTTGTTTCCTTTTGACTCCATGAATTTGTCGCCGTGTTCTTGCTCTGCATGTTACTCACTCCTTCTGCCTTTGCCAACCAATCCTAGCACACCACTCTTCACTCCATCATCCTTCGCTCAACACTCGTCATCCGTTACTTGCCTCACTCACGTTCTCTCTCTAACTCCTGTCTACCTCGCAGCTCCGGTGCCACTCCTCCCTTCAAGCTTTGCGACTAACTCCTCGGGACTGCTCAAACCTCTTTGCTTTCATTTAGCTGACGTTCTAGTACATGTTGGGTTGCTTCTACCTGCTTCTACTCTTAGCGTCTTTGCTCATTGCAATCTTTTGCAATGGTAACAGAGCTTTAGGCTACATCATCTGGTGCTCCGTGACCCACGCGTTGCTCCCCCACCGCCATCACTTTGCTTCTCAGATCTACATTCCTTCATTGCCGCCACCGCCACTTTGCACCTCCCTGCCTCCCCAGCAGCTGACATCAGTAGCACCGCTTGAAGTGTTCCTTGTGCTGTAGATATATCTCGTCATCTTGAGTAAAGCCCCGTGCCCATCCTTCACTCGTGGCTAACAATTGGTGACTTGTCATCATCTACAGCTACCAGCAGTCCTTAAGCCGCCGCCTATTGTCATCTTCCTATTACCTTCGCGCTGTCTGCCGCATGCCCTTCCTTCGACACTCCAGCTGCCGCAAACAATCTCTTCCTCCTCAGGTTCCTTACCTGCTTCATCCACGCCAACTATCACATCATCGCAAACTCACTGCCGTCATCTTCGCGTGCCACGTTCTCGCACCACCTTCTTGCGTTGTCAATAGCAGCAGCGTACCTCATGCGAACAGGACATTGGACACCGCCAATCTTCCTGTTCCCATTGTGAGTCAATTAGGGAACAAGCCGTCACTCTCCTGTCACTAGCGGACCAGTGTCACTACTCGCTACACAACTTCCTCTGCTGCAGCCAACGTTCTCTCGCTGTCAGGATATCAGACACCACCAGTCTCCCTTCTCATGGTTTAAGCAAACTGGGGAACAATCCTTCACTCTCTTGACAGCACAGAAACTGGTTGTCTTACTTACGCCCACTGCCGCTCGGCCTCCTGCCTCGACGCCATCCTCCGCCCTCCTCTCTCACCACGATATCAACTTCATCACTAGTCTCAGTCTGCCCATGTCCTCTTCCTCCTATGCCTCATCAGCCTCCTTCCAACATTCCTCTTATCTCAGCCTCTTGTACCTCCTCCTGCCTTCTTCCTCATCTCATCTTCATCTGCCTTCTTCAAATCGCCTTTCGTCATCAGCATCATCATCGCCATCATCCGCATTGTTTCGCAGTGCACGTGGATCCGCTCATGTGCCCAATCAGCCATCAGTCGCCTCCGCCATCATTCGTTCCTCAGTTTCCGCCTTCCTCCTCCTCTCAACACAAGGACCCGCTCGGTCGCATCGCCTGTTCCGCGACGACCTGCGCCCACGCCAACACTTCCTGTAGCACACGCGGTTTGCCCCTACGCCAACTCCTATATCGTTAGCTTTTGCCTCCTCATCCGCAATCTTCAGCATTTGTCACTAACACAAGGATCTGCACGAGCTAGCTACACGCTTCGTAGCAGCCTGCGCCCACGCCGACAACAAATTTGTCACAGAGCATTGGCTCTCGCCTTCCCCTTGCCGCATTCTATCCCTCTTTTTAAGCGCACATGGTCTTACCCCTGCGCCCACTCTGCCATTTATCATTCAACATCCGCTTTCATCATCCACTTGGCAGAAGGATCTACCTGGCCACATAGCCCATTGCGCGTCGACCTGCGCCCATGCCGAAACGTCCTCAGCGCATGTGGTTCCAACCATGCACCTAGAGTGTCACTTCTACGTAAGCTGCCAACATCCTCAGCATCAACCTTATTCGCTTTGCCTGCCTCTCAAGCCAGCCACAGCTTGCCACACCAGCCGATTCCGCCCCTTTGACATCATTAATGGCCAACCCCTGGCACACCTGTCCAACTCTTAACGAAGATGGAAGCAACATCGACAGCTGGTCACATGACAAGCACCATCTTCATCAATGAATATCGTGTGTCCAATTTCCTCCTTGGTGCCTATGAGCATCAATGAACTCCTCAACACCCTCCGCACCTTATCATACAACCTCCCTCCTAATCTGGGGGCATCTCTTCAACCTCGTGAATATGTCCTTTCATCATCTGTACGAACATGCAAGAAATGGACCAGAACCCTGGTTCAGAGGCATGAAAGCAGCCAGGGATCACCCTCACATGCCGAGACAATCCCGATGTTTTGCCTCTGCCTAGAGAGCTCAACTGCAGACCCCACCTCAAGATCGACCTGGTGGAACCAGATGAAGAAGAAGAGGTAGAAGAGCTAGTGGCAAAAGAATCTACGGCACCCTCTCCTACTCCTACAGTAGCTGCACAAGGACAAGTTGCTGAGATCGTGTACAAGCAAGAAAGCAACATCAAGGAGTGACAGACACAAATCTACACACTCCTCTATCTAGAGCTCATTGGTGGATATGCAACAAAAAATTCCCTCTTTGGAAGTCTCAAGTATCTCGGCAAGTGATGCTCCCGAGTTGAGATGACCGGAAAGCAGAACAACCTTGACTATGGCCACAGATTCTGGCTGTAGTACGTCATGGACAGAAATCTCCATCACCTGGTCTTGGCTCATCCCGATGACCTCCACGCAATGTGGAAGGGTCTCCTTGAACACTGCGATGGTTAACTTCCCGCAGATTGGGAGAGGTACTGCTACTGACTCTTGTAGGACTCAGGGGGTCTGTTGGAAATCTTAGTGTCCGACAAGAGTTATTTCCTTTTTCTCAATAACGGTTCAGGACCGAGACCAAACCACCTTGACCTGATGGCTCTCAGAGCTTTTGATGGTTGAGTCCCATGTGTCAAGTCATCCCATAATAATTTGACACATGTCACCTGCGTCCGGCTCACAAAAAGAAGCCGTTTTGTGCTCCATTGTTATGTCCTGTTGTGTATTGTCAAGGACGTTCATTCCCTTGAGTTCAACCAGAACAGTCCATCCTGTTCCCATTTGGTTCCACGGCTTTGCCGCCATGTTCTCGCTCTTCTCGCTAATCGCTCCTTCCGCCTTCGCCAACCATTCCAAGCGCACCACTCTTCGCTCCATCATCCTTCGCTCAGCACTCGTCATCCGTTACTCGCCTCGCTCTCACATTCTCTTTCTGACTCCTGTCTACCTTGCAGCTTTGGTGGCTCTCCTCCCTTCAAGCTTTGCGACTAAGTCCTCGAGACTGCTCGCACCTCTCTGCTTTCATTCAGGTGACGTGCCTGTACATGTTTCGTTGCTTCTTCCTGCTTCTGCTCTTAGCTTCTTTACTCATTGCAATCTTTTGATAGAGCCACCCCTGCACGTGCAAACAGGGGGCTGTTCTCTTGGAGTAGCGTCAAAGCGCGCCATGACGGCAAAGCACGCCATGGCGGAGCTTCCTCTCAATTCGTGTGTTGAACCATCGGTGCCCTCAGCTCAGCCCATGCTCAGCCCGTCAGTCGCGGCGCAGCCCGTCGGTCACATCGCACGGCTGCACAGACCGAAAAAAGTAGGATACAAACAATTGTCTGGGACGTGACCTCTGAACTGGTGGAGGAGTGCGAAGTTTGTCCGCCCGTCAGCTGTCCCTAGGTCTTAATAAGGTAAAGCACAGGAGTAGTAGGTCTCCAGAAACATCATGTGGCTCTGATACCAATGTAACAAACGTCCTTTGCTAGTTGGTACAGGAGTAGAATGAAGCCCTTGGAACAGAATGGTTGGCCTCAACGGCTCAACCAGCGGGTAATATCCCACAAGCTGGGGCGCCACAGCACGACCACTGACCAACGTATCGTCATAGGGCATAATGCCGCAGGATATTTTCCTGCTGTGCTGATGTCATCAGATGGACCTGGACGGTCCATCCTCTTCCACTACAGCTAAGTACTAACCAGTCAGCGAAAGGGGAAATCCTGACCTGGCAGATATTCATGTTTGGGATGATACCCGAATTACCCAGATTACCTCTTTGGGTGTGTCAAATACCTAGGTGGTATTTCTTGGTCGGTTCTACCCAAGGGGTAAAGACCTATTTTATACCACCACTAGGTCATCTTTTCACATAGATATAGATATAGATATAGATATAGATATAGATATAGGTATGAAGAAAGATATAGAGATAGATACAGATTTAGATATAGATACAGAGATAGATACACATAAAGATGTAAATGTAGATATAGAAATAGATTTAGATATAAATTTAGATAAGGATATCAATATAGATATAGATATAGATATAGATATAGATATAGATATAGATATAGATATAGATATAGATATAGATATAGATATAGATATAGATATAGATATAGATATAGATATAGATAT